>JAECUM010030318.1:0-52490 GCA_016617855.1 Megalonaias nervosa
TATTTTTAAACTAAACTAAGACGTCATTTCAGGCGCGCACGAGGAAACGCGTGGCTATTTCATCATCGAATAGCGCAGGAAATAAGGCAATTACACGTGGGCAAGAAAATGACTTTGGCAATAACTAATCGTTTTCGCATTGCATTTACTAAAATCGACAAACCATGGCATGCAAAAATCGTGCTTATGCGAGTCATACTACGTTTTACATAAACATAATATCCCGTGAAAATTATCATTACAATATAATGTAATGATACAAAAATAAAATAAAATAGAATTTAAAATTAACATACCAATTAAATTATATATATATATGTGTGTGTGTGTGTGTGTGTGTGTGTGTGTGTGTGTGTTTTCCGCCTGAATTGTTTATTTCACTGATATCACTACCTAATTGTATATTTCATCATACGTCTTTGATCGATGGGCTATATGTATTGTCTAACGTTAGGTGGATTATCTGGTCTTTCTTTTACTGTTTACAAGGAAAGTATAACTGTATTCAATATGTGTCTAAAAATTGAACTAAATAACTTGATGCTCTCATCAATCTGCTTTTGCTGATCTAGGACTTTGTTAGCTCTACAAAGACCACTCTGTTCAATAAGGAATAATATATTGTCCCTCCACGTCATATCATGAAAATTTGTTATCCTCCAGGCATTAGGCATTCCATTATCAACACATTATTGTAGAAACCTACTAACAGTTACAATGACTTTTTATCCAGCACATATCAGATTTTAATTAAAAAGTTGCAAGTCAGTGCTTATTGTGTGGCCAAATGGAACATCCTTGTCATCCGTTTTTGGAAGAATGTTTAATGAAAACAAAAACAAAGTCACAAGAATCTCTACGATATTACTCTCCACTTAATCTGCACATGATCTAAAATATCAACACATGGTTAGCCTATAGCATAGGCATGCCGTAAGAATCTATCACTGTTCGATTTTTATCTCAAAATTTGTTATCCTATCGGTCAATTTAATCATCATTATTATCGTATGAAACAAATTCTCAGTGCACATATTTATAACAGGGAATGAGTCTAGCAAACACGAGTGATAACGATTAAAGTAATGTTTTGGTGTCATTTATTTAGTCAAGGAAACCATGTAAATAATTTGTTATCAAAATCTCACAAGCTGTATCCGTTTCATAAAATACCGGAATACTATTTAGTATTTTGATTGGTAAAATTCACCCATGTAATTGTGAGTTGAACTTTCAACATTAATATTTTCTTCATTGTGACCATTTACAACAATTCACACTGCCGTTTGTAGCATAGATTTCGTGTCTGCAGTGATAACTACTCTTCACTCTTGATTTTATTTTAACCTATCGTTCACAGCTTATAATGTAATCGATACTATTGAACTTATTAATTGCAAATCTTAATATTTTTCATCTTTAAAAAACTTTTTTTTAAACAAGTATCTCATCAATAAATCTTGTGGAACACATTTATTGACGGATCTGCTAAATCTAATCAAGCTTCTCAGAATATCTATACCAGTAGATATTCCTGATAAAGACAATCCAGCTGCAGAAACCATCTCTTCAAGCTGAAAATGTTTCAATGTCCGATTCTGATCAATTGAAATGTCTGCATGCTAATTTGCATCTCTTTCTGATATAATTATTTTATTCAGTCTCCAAGAACAAATATATTTTCATATCTTTATTAGTTGGAAGAAGTGCTGGGTAACATGAAGTGTAGGATTTAACGGTTTTGTTGTCAAGTAGTCGATTGTGATCTAAGTGACAATCGATTAATTCTTAGTACAATTGCTTTAATATGTATGTTTGATGGTGGATATTTTGACATATTGAACAGTGTAATTAAAAGCATGCTGTATGCAACTCTAAGAGCAGATTGAAGTGCTTCATAGCATAGTTCATACAGTTTCTTCTTCAGTAGACATCTTATTATATATCACCTGACAAAGTTATCCTATTGGCTCGCAGACTTAAATTTCGTTTATGCATTTATCCAACGATTTTAGGTATAGGTATTGGACTGGAAAAATCCAGGTTTGTATTATATCGACAGCTGACTTGGTTGTGTTTTATCCAGACTCAGACATTTTATCTTGTTGTTCTGTTTGCTGTTTGTTCACAGTTAAATCTAATATCTTTTACCACTGAATGTTGAAGACCGTGAAGAATATCTTTTCATTTTGACTAAATGAACCATATACTTAAAATAGTTACACCACCACCTATCAAATGATAGATCGTTCTGTTTGACACTGTTACTTTTTATTCACGTAGACTCTCTTCATTATGTTTTAAAATTTTATAGTTTCTTGTCATTTCTTTAAACGTTGAGAACTGGCTTCTGTTAAATTTCGGAAGATTACAATTGACTTGAAACAGAGTGTTATCTACATTAAAGGAAATGTAAAATCAGAAGATGCTTCATGTACAATCAGTGAAGTTCTATAGTAGATAGCTTAACTTCAGTAAACGTGATTGTTTTATAGAAGTTTACTAAGACTCAGATCATGTCACATCATGTGCCTCTCTTTATTTTATCCAGATTGATGAAGATAGCGTTGCAATTGGTCAAATATTAAATAAATGAATATGCCATCAAAAAAGAGAAGGAAAGCATATAAAAAAGTTGAAACATTCAGAACAACTAATATCATCAATGAGGAAAATTTAACCCTATTGTCAAATCTATGTTCCAGGACTGACTTCAGCACATAATATAAGGATTCCTGTAGCGATATCAATTCTAGCACGTGTTCTTCAAGGAACAACTGTCAAAGACATAGAAGCTAGTGAACAGTTCATCCAACGAATATTTGTCTTATTAACATTTTGAAATTATTTATATTCTTTTGGCATCTTGAAATGTATTTGTTTGAAAGTTATCAAACTAGTGCTCAATGCAGATGGAGTTAAACATTGCTTGAACAAAAACGATCCAGCGAAGTAACAATTTCCGTTTGATGTCATATATTCTTGATTTCTTTGAAGTTCTAAACCGTCTATGCTGTGCACCTAGAATACATATTGCATATGATCTGAAAAAATTATGTGGCCATGTTATACTTTCATCTATCAGACTATTGTGTTTTTGTATGTCCAACGTATTGACTCATCTCTTTTATAGAATTTATCTCATTACATAGAATCGTTTTCAGGTATTTAACATTACCTGACCAAGAATTATATTTACGTTTATAAGCTGCTAACACAATAGCAGGTATAGTCTCTGGAGAACCTTAGTGTACCATTCTATGCTCTTCTGACGTATAAGTAAAGTATTTTTTTACATTGATGCATCTTTTGTCAAATTGTGGTGGACGTTGAAAATTGTTGAGAGTCAAATTAAATTGTTTCATACCAATGTTATTGCTATTTTATGTGAATACGTCATCGTCATGTAAAGATAGTTTAAAATCAGGCCGCACTGTTCTCATTCTGAAATAATTATGACTATTTATGCTGATTTCATTAAAGATAGTGCATTTGTGTCTATAAAACGATTAAGAAAAACCCCACAGACATATATTGCCATTCACACTGTACAGCTTAGCTGATTCTACCAACGTTCATGTCACATTGTGATCTGTATTGTTGCATGAAATAATTATGTTCAAATTTTAAATTAGTTATCAAAAAATGCTTCATGGATTGTATGCAACAAATGGAGTTTCAGTTTGGTATGATTAATTTCTCTATAATGGATCTTATAGTTAAACTTACTTAAGTTGAGTTGTCATGCATTAAACTGTGTTGAGGGGCAAGAGTAAGATGATGCACTTGTTTTATTTTATAGTATGAAGTTCATGAATCATTTCAGCATTTGGTAAAGAAAAATATTAGCATGTTAAACAATGTTCAACTATAATTCTTAAAAAAGACTGGCTTTTCTTATCACATTGTTAAATAATTCCCTGTTGGGTGTCCTGTCTAATAGATTCGTATCCCCTGTTGTAATTAAACATAATCTGGTTTCTTTACACAGTTTTTGCATACCTGATATTTTGTATTACCTTCATTTCCACAACCAGTGTCTTTTTGTTGTAATAGTTACATTTAATAGGTAATGTGTTTCCTGCGAGCTTCTGAAATCTGGCGTGAATTCTACTTTGTGATCAACAATTAGTGTTTCCTTCTTAAGATCCATTTTCTAGAGACGATTATACTTTGTATCTAAGTAGTTTACTTTCACTTGCTACGAGATTTTCATGACTGTTTTATGAAAAATGAAAATTTAAAATCTGTTTACTTCAGCAGCAAAGTCTTGGATTTAGTGACTTGTTTTGAGCTTGAGTACTCTAGAAATGATGATAAAATGGAAAGATGGTTTTGAGAACATTATGGTTATCTCTTGCCTTTATCTCAGAAACGAAGTGTGCATTGATCGGAAAATGGCAGTGCATCCATGTAAGTCAAGTTTGACTTCCTAACTTTGTCAATTTTGTACAAACATTAATGTTTAATACTGTTTGTGATCCTGGCTTTTGAGTTAGAAAAGCTTCCTTTTTTATTAAATATATAGGGTTTTGAGGAGGAAATGTCGTTATCCTTTTTGTTTTATATTGATTGAAACAAAAAATTGCAAGAACATGCTCTTTCACATTTCTCTCTATCGATCTTGGTCATGTTTTTCCTTCAGATCCACGAACAGAGTCAAGGGGATGTTTTCTATCATGTCAGTGCTTTTTCCATATAAAGCGGTGCGTTCACAAATCTAGCCTTCCATCTTTATCCAGAGAAGACAGAAGAAGTAAAAGAAGACGAGTGGCAATAGCACCGGATGGTTTACACAAACACTAGTACACCTTGAATATGTCATTACCTCCTGCAGTTGGTGAAGGAGTACCATGCAACGAAGATTACTAAATAAGGCCAATAAATACTTCAAACTACCCATCCAGTTTGTCCTCTCCTTGTCGGAAGACGAGGTGCTGACGGACTGCCAGACGTGGCAGGAAGAAATGAGAGGAAGTCTTCAGGAAAAACCTATGGTGGACACAATGAAGTTTACCACTAACCAGTGCCATGCGACAATAACCCAGACACATACATTTTGCACGGTCGATCCAACAGTAAGGCCAACAATACCATATTAGGAAACAAAGAAAGGGAGAAGTATGACCACCCAAACTGAAACCACAGTCAACCAAATGTAAGACTGGGTTTTGCAAATGAACGTGGAGCGATAGAGGGCCTCACAAACAAGGTCACTTCATCGACCACCACCATCACTGATACAGAATACTCTGACACATCGTCATACAGAATATTAGGACAGTGAAGCAAAACATCTTCCGTCATCCCTACTTATCTCCGTTAATCCTTGGGGCGGAGATAGACTGAACAGATGTGCTGCTTTTGATGCTAGACCCGGGATGTGTGAACATTAGCTGTACTAGATAACACGGTCCTTTAAATTCTCAAGAAAATAGAGACACGGCTCAAATAATTGCCAAAAATGTGTGTTTTGTGCTGGTACATGTCTACGTTGAAGAGTAAAACAAAATCTGCTACCCTAGCGTGATAGTGTGTGTTTGTCGCTATAAAGTGTATGTATAAACGCTTCCTACTGTACTGTATTATAGATATCTCAATCCTAATGACGGAAAGGTGAAGCAAATAGTTTCCTTAAGTCCGCGTAATTTCTATTGATATTGTATTCTATATTGCATCTATGAAAGTGATTGTTCAAATCCGCATCTCTACTTTGGAGGGATGTTTTCATTCATGTCAGTGCTTCTTCCATACAAAGCGGTGCGTTCGCCAGTCTGGCTACCAATCGTCGAACAGACAAGAAGAATAAATAGTCAACACTGCAGAAAAGGAACACCGAGAGGATATAAACTTAATGGAAAGAGTGGAACACAACATGGGTATGGTAGAGGAATGTAGTGCTACCCTAAAAATGCCATCTAAATCAGGGTGATGTTTCTCTACAATTAGCCAAAGACTTTGTTAGAGAAGATGTCATGGAGGAAGAGGGCACAAAGATCAAAGAGGCTTGGGACAAGGATATCAAAGTAAAAGAGTGTCTCAATGCAAAGCGGATGAACGTAAGAAATGAGACAGACGGGAGAAAGAGTGGATGCCAGAAGAAGAAAAGCCAGAGGATTGGGTGAATTAAAATAATGAGCCCCTTTAATACTAATCGTTACCACAAAACATAATTTGTTTAGAACCCAAACCAGGAGATGTGGTCGCTAACGTGTGTTTATCAAAACGCGACTGCCATTTGCATGGTACCCAGATCATTAGAAAGAGAGATACTAATCGTATTTGGCCCCTGATATCTTTAATGCGTTTTGTCTTGACATCTAAGACTTAAAAACACAATTTGACCACATCTCTTGTGATAGTGTTTGCATATAAGAGTATATTAATGTGTCTATAAACACTTCTTTACCATTCCTTGTGTATGATAGTATATTTGTATGAATGTATGTGAAAGTATGTGTAACTATTTCATTCACTTTATTTTATATCGTACTCTCTCTTGTGTTATACTATGTTTGTGTGTATCAACACTTCCTACCCTTTTCGTTGGATGGTAGGGGTGAGTGTTTGGATTGTAGGGGTGTGTATTTGGTTAGTTGTCAATAAGTGAATGCTGGCTTGTATATGTGGTGTTTGTATCATATATGTGATGTATTGTATTGTAATGGTGTGTTTGGACTATAATAAAACTTTTAACTTTCCATTCCCATTTGATCCAATAAAGTTTTTGGTCCGATAAACACTTTTGATACCATAAACACTTTTGACCCCAGCTGCCAGTATCATCTCCATGTAAGTATGGACCACTTCAACATAGGATTATAACGTCATAATGAAACTCTATGGACAACGTTAATTCCCTTAAAACCCCCAATATCCATAATTAATGATTGCTAACCACACAACTCTCTAAAAATCGATGTTTAGTTTTCTGTAGCAACCCAGCACAAGAAGGCTTTCTTACACGTCCATAACCGTTAGATTTTATATGGGGCTTTCATGTGTGTGCATGTGTGTGTGTGTGTGTGAGAGAGAGAGAGAGAGAGAGAGAGAGAGAGAGAGAGAGAGAGAGAGAGAGAGAGAGAGAGAGAGAGAGAGAGAGAGAGCAAGGTTCATCGGGTTACTGAAGTCCCTCGAGTGTGGTATTGCCATGTAAATTCCCACGTCATTTTCAGGTCTTTCAAGTGTCATATTTGCCTTTCTAATGCTGAAATGAATATCCCACTATATATATATCTTTTTCATATCTGCTAACTCTCATTGGCAGAATATCTGTTAACATACTGTCAATGATACGAAACTCTCGTATTAAATCGTCCATATCATATTTTATACCCAGGAAGTAAGATCGTATCTGATCAAGTAATTTTTTTATAGGTGATACTTGCTGTTTTGCAAGCATTTTTTTTAGTCGCGAGTCGAGGCTCAATTTTTTTACAAGCTGTTGCAAGAGAAACACCGACACCAGATATTATTAACAAAAATGGGTTTAATGATGCGCCACTTGAAATTATACTAGAGCTGGTCATGATCAGAGGTAAATATGATATTACTCGAAGTATTTTGGTATAGTATTTGTAACATTTTTTTATACACCAAAGTTTTTTTATGATAATATTTATAATATTGCATTAAGGCGTCCACATCTTGTTTTGGAATGTTTTCTGAAATATGATTAAAATCAACTATATTTTTTTCATTATATAATATTTGTTTACAGATTTTATACAACAGTGCCAGTCTCTGGGTTTGATTTATTATAATTAACTTAATTGTGGTGTTTCAGCTACGAATTCCAGACACCACCAGTAAGACACTTCGGTTATTTTTTTATCAGCTACCAGCATAAACGTTTCTTCAGTATCTTTATTTAACACTACTGATACAGTTCCAGAAAAAACATCACTTGAATGACGCCATAGATATGTGGTAAATATACTAAATTTTGCACTGCTAAATATGGACAACCTATATACACCAGTGACTTCAGCGGTATGTTTGATAGTGTTATTTTGCGGTGTCCATATTGCTGATCCTGATGCTACTGTGTATACATTGATGATCTGCTTGTGAGGAATTTTAGTAAGTAACTCTGTTACTAGATTAGTTTTTTCGATGATATTAGGAATTCCGTTAATAATATCGTTTAGTTTTATGTTAATGTCAGCGAGTTTAATATCTACAACCGCTGGACTTCCAAAAAATTCATTAATAGATTTGTTTATATTTCTACGAAAATTTAAAAACGTTTGTACGTGATTAGAAAAATTAGTATTTAGTGTAGTTATTCCATCGTTGATTGTTGTTATTGCTGTTACTTGATCGCTAGCGATCTTAATGTTGCTATCGTCGACGTATTTCTTTGTTGCTGCGTCAAAATCTGTTTCTGGTGTTCTGAGATTATTAATACCATTATTGTTCATGTTGAGGAATGCGTGCATTATACCACCACGCACTAAAACATACTTAGATTCTTGATCATCGACGTATTTTTTTGTTGCTGCGTCTGATTCTGCAGTTGGGTCTCCAAGGTATGTAATTTTTTTTCCCGACATGATAATATTACCTGTAACTGTCCCACCTATTTTATTAAGTTTGTTATCATCAACATACTTTAACTGCAAATAACTTACCGCTTGAGTTTGATTTAAGTTTGCTGGTGGATAACTGGTCTCTAAATTTATAATTTTTTTTTCCTGATATATCTAAGTTACCGCTTAAAGTTCCACCAGATTTATCTAGTTTATTATTGTCGACTAATTTAAGTTGTGCATAACTAACGGCTTGTGTATTAACAACATTTATTGGTGGATAATCTGTTTCTAACTCTAATACTCGTTGATTTGACATAAACAAGTTTCCCGTCATTGTGTCGCCGGATTTTTTTTTAGATAGCCTGATAAATCAACCATGCCGTCTGTTGTACTTTCAGCAGTTGAATCTCCAACTAATGTTCCAAATTTTGAATAAAAACTCATTATTTATCGTTTGACAAAATTATATGGCATAAAATTATATAACAATAATGGCAAAATCATCGATATTAAATTTTGATACAGAACGTTTGGTGAAACATAAACATAACAATGAACTTCCAGATTGCCATTCTCTTATTGTTGGAAGAACTGGATCGGGAAAAACAAACTTACTTATGAACTTACTTCATATATACTTTATATTTATACGATTAATCCGCAACAGGATAAGTACGAGCTACTTAACAATTATAATGACAAACTTCGTGATGATCTTGAAGCTGGCGAAGATTTTTTTATTATCAAACAACCAGAAGAACTTATTCCAGTTAATCAACTTGATTCGTCCGAACACAAGATAGTTTTTTTTGATGATATTCCGCTAAACAATGAAGAAATGAATAAAATCAGATCATATTTTTCACTGTCGCGAAATAAAAAATGTAATTCTATTTATCTCGCCCAGGGTTTTTATAATGTTGACAGATTTATTAGGCGAAATATTGGTTGTTTTATATTATTTCCAGGACTTGACAATGTCGATGTTAGAAATATCGCGAACGAGCAATGTGGTGATGTAACAAAAGATAAATTTATTGAACTATATCATCAAGCAGCAGCAAATAATTACGACTTTTTTTTTTTGTTTGATAAATTAACAAATGATACGAGTAAAATGTTTCGATGTTGTATTGAAAAATATCTACAGTAATTTTTTATACAAAATAGTATATAATTAATGGAAAGACAAGCAAAGTACAGAAAACATATAGAAAATCTAAAAAAACTTGCGCAATCTCAGGCAAAATTTAAGCAGCAAGTACAGCAAGCACGACGTGGCCAAGTGATTGCAGCAGAAACAACAGCCGCCGCTCTCAAGCCAGTTACTGAAGCTTTACTTGGAAAACAACCTGAAACTAAACCATTATCAGAAGAAGAACTTAAGCAACTACAGGAAAAAGGCTTACTCGGACTAATTAAAGAACAACAAGAAGAAACTGTTGGAAGAATTGCTGAGATATCTGAAGAAGAAAAAAGAAGATTAGCTGAGGCACTTGTAGCAAATATCGCTGATCCGGTTGCAAGACAAACTGAACTAGATCGGCTAATAAATGATCCACTAGCGTTTCAACGAAGATTAACAAATTTAACCACAACGGAGATAAAAAATATTTTAACAAATTTATCAGAAAAATTAAAAGATATTGAAAAGGAACAAGAAAGGGTTGGCCAGTTAACGGTAAAGTTTATGGAAATTGAAGATCAAAAACAATGGTATATAAAACAAGCAAATAATGAGATAACAAATGATGAATATAATGAATTTTTAAGGAAAGAAAATATAAAAGATCTTGATAATATAGATAAATGGAGTGATGAAGAATTTAACACATTAATTAATAAATTAACTGTAATAATGAACGACGGTGCTGTTGCTAGTGATAAGTTGAAAACAGCCATAAAAATGGAGAATATGCTTCCACTTTATAATAAAATAAGATATGGTATTATTGCTTTAGTAATTGGAAAAACAGCACAATCCAATAGAAAAAAAAGCTTCTGGTGCGGGATGGGATTTTAAAAGGAAATTTTTTCAAGTAATTGATAAAAATCGTGTAAAACAATATAGAGGGAAAAAAAAAAGGAACTGGTGTTAGAATATTTGCATCAGTTACTGAAATGATTGGCAGATTAATGCTATTGATATCATCAAAAGAAGCTGGAAATGTTGGTGCTGAAATTGACAATGAAATTATTGATATACTTGATAATTTGAGATCAGAAAATTCATTAACATCTGACGAATACGAAACTTTACACCTTGATTTGATATAAATCAAGGCGATTTGATATCAAATCAAGGCGACTTAATCGCGGCGACTTAATTTTATAAAAATATAATAATAAATGTCAGCAACATTATTACTAGACTCTAGCCAATCTGATAAAGATAGCGCAAATTTTTCAGTATATATAAAAAATGGATATCAATTAAAATTCCACAAGGAGCCTACAACATAACTGATTTAAATAAAACAATAAAAGAATTAATAACAAAAAATGGTGTAATCGCTGATAGTTTTGAACTTACACCAAATTATAATACGTTACGCGCCAGAATGACATTAAAAAATATAATATTTAGCCTTTTATCACCAACAAGTATCGCGCCACTGATAGGATTTGATCATATAAATTATAGTTCTTTTGATGATCCCATAACGTATGACGGTAAATATAACTGAAGTAAACACAATATTGGTAAATTGCTCTATTGCATCTGGATCTTATTCAGCTAAAGGCAGCAAAGGACAAACGATATACAGTTTTTCACCGGACGTTCCACCTGGTTATCTTATGCAAATTATTCCGCGCCATATTATTTATTATCCGCTAAATGTTGAAAGCCAAATAACAGAAGTAAATATGCAGTTGACAGATCAGTCTGGAAGACAGTTAGATTTTAATAATGAAGTTGTTACTTATTATTTACACCTACGCGTTGCGTAGGCGCGAGCAATAGTAAACATATTTTCTGAAAGATTTGACAACAAATTTATACAACCTCAGATATAATGAAACAGAAAAAAGTTTATAGAAGAAAAATAGTAGGAGGATGTTTAGGAAATGTATTTGCTAAAATTATGAAAAATATTCCAGGAATAGCTCATAAAGTTGCACCAATTGCACTTGACGCATCAAAAGCTTTTGCAACTGGAGCTGCATCTGCTGTTGGAACTGCTGTGGACAAAAAATAGCTGATAAAATAAAAGGCGCACCGCAAAGCGGATTACCGCAACGTGGTATACCGACAATCAAACAAGCTATTTCAGAAATAGCACTAACAAAAGAAACTCAACGCGCAATGATAACAACAACAAAAAAACTTTTATCGCCACGAGGAGAACAAATTATACAAAAATTAATATCTAAAGTAACAGCGCCGCAATAGCTTCGCTATCATTGATGACAAAATTTTGTATAACCTAATAAATAAAAAAATGTCTGTAAAAAATTATCTCGATTTAGCAGAAATTTATGACACAGACGACACAGTAACAGAATTCGAATACGTTGAATATCTTGATGAAAATTCTAACGAACCTAATAAGGCTGGCCAAAGAACATTTAATACTCGAGACGAGGACGTATTTCTACTGCCTCATAAAGCAATGTTGGAAGTTCGTGGTCAGATTATGACAGTGGCTGTTCCACCTGCCGAAATTGACGCTGGAATAGAAGTAGCTCTTATAAATGACGGTTGGTGTTTATTTAAAAGTGCTAAATATCAGCTGGCCAATCAAACTGTCGAAGATATTTCAAATCACTTACAAGTTGCAAGTACAATCTTAAATATTATTTCATTTTCCGACGATTACTCCAGATCAACTGCAACTAATATGATGTGGTTTAAAGATACTGGAATTGGTACAGCAGGATCTGGAGAATTTATTTTAATAAGAGCATTGGCTGCTGGAGTTAATGCTGCCGCAAATGCTGCAATTGTAAGAGATTTTCTTATCGGTAATGCTGCCAATTTTGGTAGAGCCCCACCAGCTGCAGCTGCTGATGAAAACGCTACAAGAGTCTCACTTACTGCTGCTTGCAATAATCTTGGTATAGCCATACAAGGAGTAGCTGCTGACGGTACTGCAATGTTAGGTTTGATTAATAATTTAGTTAATAACCCGACAGTTAACGTAAAAAATGTACGTTACAATGAGGGTTATGTTAAGAGAAAGGCACTTGCAGCAGAATCAAATCAAATTACAATGATGCTGCCGTTAAGTACAGTATTTGGCTTTTGCAGGGACTATAATAAAGTATTTCGTGGAGTTAAACATACGCTTATTTTAGATCGATCAGATCAAAACGACTGCCTGTTTAGGTCAGGTGGAGTTGATGCACAATTTGTCATAAACAAACTTGCGCTGTGGATGCCAAGAATAACTCCATCTATCACTAAAATGTTGGAATTAAATAATATGCTGGAAAAACACACAAACAGAATTTATTTTCAGCAACATAGAATATATCAAACAGCGGTTCCGAATACCACAGATTACACATGGCGAGTCACAACGACATCAAGTGAACAAAAACCACGGCAATTATTTGTTGTATTTCAGAGACAAGCTCGACGTAACAACCAACAACAAAATAATGCGATATTTGATAGCGCTAATGTTAGGTGAATATATGCTAGAATAAATTCAAAACAATATCCGGAGCAAGCGATAGAATGTAATTTTGTAGATGACGCTAATAAAAATATTACTAGACCGTACATGTATTTACTAGACTCAATGCAAAAATATCAAGATGCTGGAGATGGATCTCAGATATCAGTAGAGGAATTTCGTACACTTTATCCGATATTTTATTTTGATGTTAGTAAACATAGCGAGCGAGCTGTAGACAGCACAGCTGATATTGAAATTACTTGGACACTAGGAGCAGCTCCAGCAGCACAGTTAAACGTGTATGCGTTAGTGATAAGCGATAGATTTGTTACAGTTGACTCTGTCGGAGGTAAAATGACAGTCCAAGTTTAAAGTGCTTTGCACTTTACTTTAAGTTTAATCTATAATCGTTATATAAGATGACAAAATATATTGTAAAAGAAATACATTTGACTGATGGTCAAGTTAAAAAATTAGCAGCTGCTGTTGCAAAACGGAGGCAGGTTTCATTAAAGGTCAACCCTAACGAAGCGGGTATTTTAACAAAATTAATGTTAATCAAAAAACAAGTAAATAAATACGATCGCAAAAAACCTTTTGTTTTAAATTTAAGTCACATTTAACTGCGATGGCAAAACATGGCGGCTTCTTCGGTCCGGCACTATCTGTAATAGCTAAAACATTACTACCTAAACTTTTGCCAGTGTTAGGCACATTAGGACTAGCAGCAGCGTCTGGAGCAGTATCTGGCGCAGCGGAAAAGGTAGTTAAAGGTAGTGATATAAAGAAAATTTTCGTATGAATAATCGATGGTAACAATTTTTTAGTTTAATGTTTCATATGAATATCGATGGTGACAATTTTATGTGATTGATAAATATAATGCCTAAAAGAAAGACAACGACGAAAAGAAAGACAACGACGAAAAAAAAGACACGACAGAGGCGAAAAGGTGGATTTATTCCAATAGCCCCGTTACTAGCGGGATTGGCAGGAAGTCTATTGCCAAATCTGTTAGGAGTAGGACGAGGACTAATGTTACCAGGAACGAGACGTTAAAACGTCTTGAGATAAAATCTGCGTTAAGTAATTTTGATATACTTGATAAACTAAAAAAAGTAAAAAATTTCAGTGGAGTTTATTCTAAGGATGAACTTATGGCAATTCCACCACAAGCGACATCGTGTGTTATAAATATACAGGATTTTAATGACGGATCTGGCACACATTGGGTAGCTGTTTATGATAACAATTATTTTGACTCGTTCGGAATTCCACCAAGTGACGCAGTAAAAAAGTATATGAGCAGAGTACAAGATACGAAAATAATAAATTATTCGTCTAATCAAATTCAACCAGTTGGAACTTCCGCTTGTGGATATTATTGCGTAATGTTCATCAAACAGATGACCAAAAATCCAGATTTTTTAAAGTTTATTTTGCAATTTGATAAAAGACCTTCTCACGCTAATGATGAGATTGCATTTAATTTTTGTAAAGTTACCTAAAGCTTACAATTAATTTTATCTAAATTACAAATATAACAATGTCAACATATTGTCTTAAGTGTAAAACTAAAACAGAAAATAAAGACGAAAAAACAGAAAAAACAAAAAATAACAGAATAATGATGAAAAGTATTTGTGCAATCTGCGGAAGAAAAAAAAGTATGTTTTTGCCAAAAACAAGCGGAGCGGGTTACCCTCCTGACGTTGTAAGGGAGATTATTTTAGTAGATGACTGAAACAATATTATCTGAAAAAATCAATAATTGTGTTTTCTAACCAATTTTACCTGTGTTTTGGGGGAAAATGGTTTAAAAAAATCAGTAATATTTCTTATTTTTTGAAGGTCAAACCCCCAGCATTTTTCAATATAAATTTTTTCATTTTTTGATATTTTTCCTTTTTTTGTCTGATTTTCTGGTTGATATGTTGTTGCTTTTTGTTTGATTTTGCTCGTTTTTATATGGAAAATATAAAAAAAAATGATAAAATTTATATTAAAAAATGCTGGGGGTTTGACCTGTAAAAAACGAGAAATTTGACCAAAAAATCGCTAAAAAACAGGTAAAATAGTCGAAAAAACGTCAGAATTTGACAAAAAATTTAATTTTTTCAGATTATAATAAAATTGTTATTTTCTGAAAAATTTGTCAGTTATAAAATAAATAATGACATGCGGCTGCGATTGCGATAGAGATTTATGTCTCGAGCAAAATAAAATTGTTACATATTGCCAGAAATGCAAAAACAGAAATAATTGGAACAGGTATAGATATACATAAATTAATTGGCAAACTGCCGAGACCAAAAGGCGGTTGGACATTGCCAGGCTATAAATATACAGGTCCATGGAATCCTCTTGATGAACAACTTGACTAAAACGATAATCCGCTGCCAGAACAAGAACCTTACAATCAAGTTGACGCAATAGCAATGCGTCATGATATCTGCTATAGAGATATTGAACTTCCAGACAGCGATCAAAATAAACACAGCTGCGATAAAATAATGTTAGACGAACTTTGTGAAATGAAACCTGTAAATATACGAGAACGTATTGACCGAAGGCTGGTCCAGGATTTTATTGGAGCAAAATATAAACTTGGTCTCGGTAAAGAATTATATGATGATCTTGCCGTAGAGCTACACAGACTTTAAAAAAAAAGTTTCCGCGACGTAAAGTTGTCGCAAATGCCGTTGATGACATCTGGGCGATAGATTTAGTTGATATGTCAAATCTAGCTCAATTTAACGTTGGCGCTGATGGTGCTTCAAAAAGATATCTTTTCAATGTTGTAGATGTTTTTAGCAAATACGCGTTTAGTATATCCGTTTCGGATAAAACAGGGAAATCGATGACTAATGCGCTAAAACAAATTATTGTTAACACAGAAAGAAAACCAAATAGAATCTGGACTGATCATGGAGCAGAGTTTTTTAATAAAAAATTCGAGCAGTTTTTAGAGCGAAATAACATTAAAAATATGTTACTGGAAATGAGGGGAAAAGCGTCATCGTCGAGCGATTTAATCGCACGCTCAACGAAAAAATTCATAAGTATTTGACAGCTAAAAATACGAATAAATATATTGATAATTTACAGAAAATTGTTGGCGAATATAATAACACAAAACACCGAACGATTAAAATGTCGCCAAACGACGCGATTTCAAATCCAATATTAGCGAACGAAAACATGTACCGGAGACACAAATTTAAAGTTGGCGACAAAGTTAGAATTTCTTTGACGAAGAAAACATTTGAAAAAGGTTATACTCATAACTGGAGCGAAGAAGTATTTGTTGTTGATAAAGTACTTTTAACAATACCAGTTACATACTCGTTGAAAGATTTATTAGGTGAGCCTATAACTGGCAGTTTCTATGAGCAAGAACTTCAGAAAACAGAACAAGATGTATTTGTTATTGAAAAAGTTATTAAAAAGCGCGGTAACAAAAGTTTAGTCAAATGGCGAGGGTATAGCGATAAATTTAATAGTTGGGTACCAACTCGGTCGATTTCATCGACTGCGATATCATCGACAGAATAATATTATTATAAATTTCCTCATATTTTATTAGTACTGACTTACATTTTACTGGTTTACATAAAGAAATTAAATGTAATTTTCTCGCATCATCAACTGGCATTAAATTAATTTTTTTAACAAAAATAAAATCGTATTTTGTATTTCTTTGTTGTCCAGGTATTTTTACGTTTAAAAAAGGCTTATAAGTTGCCAAAATATTTGATGCTCGGCAACAGTAAAATTAAATTTTAATATTTTTTTTAGCAATATGGTACTTAACATCATATCGCCCAGTTGTTGGTCTGCTTAATTTTTTTTACTAACAACAACATCATCTTCTTCATCGTCATAGTTATACAAAATATCTTTTTCAGTATAATCAGCAAATCTATCGTTAGTAATATTTTCTAATGTAACATTTGAAACTGAAACAAAATCTCCCGAATATAGCTCAGCCAGTCTCTCAATTAAGTTCATTATTATAATAATCTTTTATCTAATTAATAAATAATAAGATGTTCGGAGAAATAAAATATCATCAGCTCGTTTATATACTAAATAACAAAGAACTAGCTGAGGCAATTCGAGCTTGTTTGTTGGGACATAATTTTTATTTTGTTGATGTTATGACAACATTAGGTGATTCCGACAAATTTTTATTAACAGCAGCGGACAAAATGAAACTTGATACGAATAAAATAATGACATTACTATTTAATCGCGATGATGTCATGGAATTTAGTCATAATTGTCTTTCTCGGAATGATATAGAAAATATTATTAGTTATCGTATCTAAAGATAAATCTATCAAATGTCAACATTGACGTTGTTGATTTTGTTACATTATCAGCTACAAATTTTACTGAACTTGGATTAATATTATGATATTTTGCCGCAGATGTTATTGATCTAAATTTTATTTCTTCTCCAGTTTCGAGATTTATTGAGATAATTGATTTTGGATTTTTAAAATTATTACCACCAGCATCTCCTCTTCTACTATTTTCTTTTGATGTTACCAGATCTAAATTTTCTAAACGATTATCGGTCTTAATTTTATTTATATGGTCGATAACTAAACTATTAGGTATTAGTATGTTAAAAGTTTCAAACACAAAACGATGATATTGATAATAAACAAAATTAGTTTCTGTTCCATGTACCATCACACCAAGATATCTACTGTTCTGTAAACTTCCAACAATTTTTTTAGCTTTTATATGTCTAATAATTCCCTTATCATTAGCGTCATATAAATCAAATCTTGGGTGACGTTGAAATTCATTTTGTAATCCTAAATTTTCAATATTATCATCAGCAACTGTGCCATTTGCACTGTATACTCGTTGTCCTGCTGGAATATCGCCGCAAAACAAAGAATAAATAAAATCTTTTCTAAACATTTTAATTCTTTCTGCATTATCGCCTTTTACTGAAATTAACATGCCAGCTGGTGTTGGTATGCCAATAGATTTTTTAGATGCTATGTTGATAACGGAACCAAGTGCATTTGCAGCATATAGGTTGTACATCGGATGTACATGATAAGTTTCTTGCTCTTCCGCTGTCAGTGGCAGATATCTCAAAATTTCTGTCATTATACTATAAGGTTTTTCATATCTCTAATTAGAAAAAATTCAATTAAATATAAAATATTACTATATATATAATGTTAAAATTGCGAGATATTGCTAAAAAGAGCATTATCAAATCAGAAAAAATTGCTTCAGCATTTTCAGGTTATGACAATAGTTACAAACTTGATGATCAAAATGTTTTAGCAAATTTTAGCTCTACAAATTTATTTCATCTTTTACAACCTGTCATATCAGGAGAACTTGCGGCTCATAAAAGTATCAAACTTATAGTCCAATATCATACGATTTTATCAAAGTTACACGCAGTTGAAGATGCACTTTTTGAAATAAAAAGTTTTGACAGCGAAATTTCGGAACTATATTTAACAGCAAAATCGAGAAAAATATTAACTGGAACAAACATTGCCGTGGTCGCCGATGAAATACATCAAGAAATAAACAAAAAATTAGAAGAATTTACTTCATCAGGATCAGGTTGGAAATTCGAAATAATAAAAGAAGTTTTATTTCACACAGCAAAATATAACGTACTTCGCGGCAGCGGCGCTAATAGCGCTGGCTACGTCGATCTCCCTAAAAAAATTAAAAACAAAAAATGCTGGATAAATGTAAGAAACAATGATAACAGATGTTTTCAATGGTCTATTCTTTCTGCGATGTTTCCAAAAGAACAAAATGCTGATCGCGTTAACAAGTATTTTCCACACAAGGACGAACTAAATTTTTTAGGAATAACTTTTCCAGTAGCAGAAAATCATATACCAAAGTTTGAAAAACAAAACAATATCTCAGTAAATGTTTTCGGACTAGATGAGAAAGAAAAAGTTTACCCGAGATATATCTCAGAAAATGCTTCACAGTTGACAATAAATTCATTATTTTATCAGGGACATTACAGTTGGATAAAAAACTATAACGGATTAGTTGGCAGACAGTACGGTAAAAATAAAAATAAAAAATATTTCTGCTATAGATGTTTGCACGGTTTTTCTAGCGATGGAAGACTGCAGGAGCATCTCAAATACTGCATTAATGTTAAAAAAATAACTATGCCTAGCGAAAAAGAAAATATATTAAAATTTAAAAATTATGATCATAAACTAAATATTCCTTTTGTTATTTACGCTGATTTCGAGTGTCTACTCGTTCCCGTGGTTGGAGCTGAAAATAATCCGAAAAAATCCAGTACTAGAAAAATACAACAGCATATTCCTTGTGGAGTAACTTATAAAGTAGTTTGTTGCGCTAGCGATAAATTTTCATCTCCGATAAAGTTATATAGAGGTGAAAATCCAGCCGTGTGGTTACTAAAAAATTTAATAGACGAAGTTAATAAAATTTCTAACAGATTACTTAAAACAGCTCCGATGAGAATAACGTCTAAACAACAACTCGATTTCGATAAAGCAGTTAATTGTCATATTTGTGAAAAGTTGCTGGACGATTCCAAGGTGCGAGATCATTGTCATTTGACCGGCCAATATCGTGGGGCAGCTCATAACAGTTGCAATTTAAAATTTCATGCTCCAGATTTTATTTCTGTAGTTTTACATAACTTTCGTGGCTATGACAGTCATATCATTGTAGAAGCTTTTGGCGATGAAAATATTAAAGCTAGACTAAAATTAAATAACGTAATAAAATGTATTCCAAATAATTTTGAAAAGTATATGTCAGTCACGCTCAGTAAATTACGTTTTATTGACAGTCTGCAATTTACATTAGTATCATTAGAAGATCTTGTAGAAAATGCTGTAAAAGCTGGTAGCAGTTTTGATAATCTGCGAAGTTGTTTTGGTGATAAATTTAATCTGCTGACAAGAAAAGGTATATTTCCGTACGAGTATCTCGACGATTGGAGCAGATTTAATGAAACTTCTCTGCCTGACAAAGATAAATTTTACTCGCAACTCAAAAATGAAAATATCACAGACGACGAATACAAATATGCACAAGATATTTGGAATAAATTTAGTTGTAAATCATTTGGTGATTATCACGATCTATATTTGAAAACAGATGTATTATTGCTAGCAGATGTTTTTGAGAGTTTTCGTCAGGTTAGTCATACAAATTATGGATTAGACTCCTGTTGGTATTATTCTGCTCCCGGGCTATCTTGGGACGCTCTACTAAAAACAAGCAAAATAGAACTAGATCTCCTGACAGATGTTGATATGTTTAACTTTATTGAAAAAGGTATCAGAGGCGGAATTAGCGTCGTAACAAAGAAATAAGCAGCCGCTAATAACAAATATCTGAAAAATTACGATAAAAATCTCCCGTCGAGTTGCATTATTTATCTAGATTGTGTGAATTTGTATGGCTGGGCCATGTCAGAGCCAATGCCACACGGTGGATTTCATTGGATAACTCCAGATCAATTTCTTAAAGAAACTGAAAAAAATTTACCTAGAAAAATTAACATCGATTTTTCAGATATCTCATATTTTGTTGAAGTTGATCTAGATTATCCTAGTTCACTACATGATCTACATAACGACTACCCGTTTTGCGCAGAGTCGATGATGATTAATTATAGTTTATTATCGCCTGAACAACGAGCAACGACGACATCAAAAAATTCGATTGTTAATAAGTTAGTTCCAAATTTGTTAGATAAAAGAAATTACGTTATGCATTGCAAAAATTTAAAACAAGCAGTAGATGCTGGACTAATTCTGAGATAGGTCCACCGCGTGCTAAAGTTTAATCAGTCGAAGTGGATGGCAAATTATATTGATCTAAATACGAAACGTCGTGCTGTGGCTAATACCGACTTTGAGAAAAGCTTTTTCAAGTTAATGAACAACTCAGTGTTCGGTAAGACTATGGAAAATATTCGGAAGAGGGTCTCTATAGAAACTGTCAATGATATAAGTCGCAGAAATAAATTAGTTAACGATGATGGTTTTGTTAGTATGAAAATATTTAATGAACATCTTGTTGCAATACAACGACGAAAGACAAATTTAAAGTTAAATAAACCGATTTATGTTGGTGCAGCTGTACTTGATATATCGAAGTGGTTGATGTACGATTTTCACTACAATTTTGCCAAAAAGCAATGGCCAAATTCGGAGTTGCTATTTACTGATACGGACTCGCTAGTTTATAATATAAAATGTGAAGATGTCTATGAGGATATTTATAAACGCCGTGATTTGTTTGACTTATCAGATTATCCAGCATGTAGTGGATTTCAAGATAATTCGAATAAGAAAGTTATTGGAAAAATGAAAGATGAGTTTATGTTTATTCCAGTTATCGAATTTGTTGGTCTTCGAAGCAAGATGTACTCTATCAAAATTGATATAAGTGACATGACTAAAGAAATGCTCGAACAAAGACAAATTAAAAGTGATGAAATTAAAAAGTTAAAAGGTATTAAGAAAAATGTTGTAAAAAATGAAATTAAACATAATGAATATATAAATGTCCTTAAAACTTCTGCTCCACATTTCTCTACCATGTGCATGTTTTGATCACACAGGCATAATGTTACCACAAATAAAATAATAAAACGTGGATTAACTAATTTCGATGATAAAAGATATTGCAGCGATGGAATTAAGACACTAGCGTTTGGACATTATACAATTAATTTTGTCTAAACATTAGAAATAATGTTTGAAAATTTAACATTAGCAGATGGAGTTAATAGCAAAATAAAAAAAATAATGGTCAATAACCAACAATTATCATTTGAATTTAATGACGAAATTTCAGGTATTTGTTTTAGTAAACTTGACAGAATCAAACTCTCCCTTATTAGATCAGACGATAGCAAATACTTCAGTTATCTCGAAAGTTTACGAGATGAGCTTGTATTGAAATATGATAATTTACATAATCCAATCAGCCAAAATCGGTATACCAAAATTAGTATAGACTTGGATAAGTCAAAGGTTTTTGCAAAAGGTAGTAAGGATCTTCTCAGTAAGATAGCGATGAAAGAATTATTCGAATCCCATCGTAAAGTATCTGGTAGAATTACATTCTCGTTATATAATTATGACGGTATATTATACTTAATATCAAACGTAGAAATACTATGTGTTGGTCAAGAAATATAACCTTTTTAAAAAGACAGATAATACTGTTCCAGCTTAGTTTAAAATCGTTTGTAAGTTATCTAACATATCATATGTGATTTAGATTTTACACTGTAAAAATTTGGTTTATTTTTTGGCTATAAAACTTATAATCAGTGAGTTTTAGTCTTTTTATCTCAAATTTTTGCTTAATTCACTGCATTTTGATCAAGCTAGACAAATCCGTTAAGCATAGGTATTAGTTGATCAAGCGAGACAACTACGTTAAGCAAGGTATTAGTTGATCAAGCGAGACAACTCCGTTAAGCATAGGTATTAGTTGATCAAGCTAGACAACTCCGTTAAGCAGAGCTTAGTAACAAGCAGTTGTCTGCTATGTTATGTGAACTTACATAAGACTAACGTTGGTTTTTATTAAAAAGCATTTCAAACTCTCTAAAATGCACTTAACTCCAGAAGAGGACTTGTACATACAGACAGACAGATATAAAATTCAAAAACTGTAATTGTGACTATAAATATTCTAACTAACATACAAACAAACAGGCATAAAATTCAAAAAACTGTAATTGTGACTATAAAGTACATGAGTTTTAACTTCACACAGCAAGTTATTTTTAGACAGCATGCAACATATGAAGTCATAAAACTTATTGATTTTTCTTGCTGTCTCCTAGCGACGATGATGAAACACAGACTTTTAACTGGCAGAAATGCTGTTTTTATACACACTGTATAGACCTCTCCAATGTATTTGGAAATTGAAATATTTTACAATAAATATTATTTTATTCAGAAATTCACACTATAGTTTATAATTATTATGATTTTTTTATTCTGTATATTGTAATAGCCTGTGTAGTATTAGGTAACTATATAATAACTTTTTTAACATATATATATAATGAAATCCGGTGGCCGATTGCTAACGCGCTGGACTCTTGTGCTCAAGGTCCGTGGTTCGAATCTCATGACTGCCATATGGCGATGGGAGGCGATTTTGATGCCGAAAACAAATTGCTTATTTAAGTAGGGGCGTAGCCAGCCCGTCTACTGCTTCAATAGAAAATTTGTACACTCCTCTCACCATGTCACTTGGTGGGTGTAATTTTGCACTCCCTGGGTGATTATGATGGGGGTAGTGTGCAAAAATTTCTATTGAACGTAGAGAAGGCACGTAGTATTGTCCTAAGATAAGTTTATATGTAACTGTGCTGTCCTAGGATAAGTTCTTAGAATTAAGTTTATATGTGACCTCTGATCCTGCTAGGATGTTGTTTGACAACCTAGGGGGTCACATGGGTTAAAATGTGCTGTCCTAGGATGAATTCTTAGAATTAAGTTTATATGTGACCTCTGATCCTGCTAGGATGTTGTTTGGCAACCTAGGGGTTCACATGGGGTTAAAATGTGCTGTCCTAGGATAAGTTCTTAGAATTAAGTTTATATGTGACCTCTGATCCTGCTAGGATGTTGTTTGGCAACCTACGGGTTCATATGGGGTTAAAATGTGCTGTCCGTAATTAAGATATAATCATATGTATATAATCATCTTCAAACAGTCCTTAAGGACTATTATTTTTATTGTTTTAAACAAATATTTATAGCTTTAGAAATATCGTTATCAAATAAAATATCAACCATATTATCAATAAATGTCTTCACATCATCTGCCCAACCCGCTATTCTCACATCATTTTCAGTCGCGAATAACCAAACTGATCCATATTTTGGCGATATATGATATCCAACTTTTTTAATACAATCGCTTATTATTTTAGTTTTTATACCAGTATAACCTGAGGCTGATTTGATGGAATTAAATCTCTTACAAAATCTGTTTGTCAGATCAAATCCAACATGTCGGGTTGGATAACAGAAGGACATTATATATAATATTTTATTGTTTAATGTAAATTTTTTTCTAAAACTACAAAAAAATAATTTCTAGAGTGTAATAGTAGTATAAGTAATTGAGTTGTTTCTATCTCAGAGACACCCCTACCCGAACAAAACATATTTTTGTCAGAAATATGAAAGTCATCATTTTAAGCTAAATAAGGCTGCTGACAAAAATGCTAACGTATAACGTTTTGGGGGGTAGGGGGGTCTCTGAAATAGAAACCTCAAATTACTTTTACTACTAATGTGAGAAGAGTTTAAGAAAATCAAAGAGATATGGACAAAAGAGAGAAAGGAGAAGGAAAACCAAAAAAAGAAAGAGGACTTTGACAGACTGAATAAGAACTGGATGAAAATATAGCAAAAATTTAGAGCTATGGGACATCCAGACTGGATACCAGAAGAAGAAAAGAAAAAGAAGAAAGGAATCATTGGAAAATTAAGAAGCTGGTAGAAGAACTGGTGACAATAAAAGCAAAAAAAACCAAAGGCCCTTTTCAGGGCCACTCCACTGTCTCGAAAAGATATTTATTCTTTCTTGCCTGAAATTTTTTTTTATTCGATTGTATAATTTATACTTAACTCCCCAAAACATTATTCTCTTACCTAAAATATTTTGTTAGTCGATTTTATAATTTGTATATGATAGATTGATGTTCATCAATCTATGGAAAAAAGAGAATATATAAAACATATTATACTATACTATTCACTGACATGAACGCGAATAATTCAAACTTTGTATAGAAATGACACATTTGGCATGACGTCACGGTACTTGCTATACACAAACACGAACGCGAATGATTCGTGTTTGTATATAGAAATGACACAGGTGGCAGGACGTCAAGGTACTTGCTACATTGTTGCAAGTGTCTAGGAGTTAAGGAATTAAATTGATGTAGAACACGAATGGTTCGTGATTCTATGTATTTAAGTAATTTGGTATAAGCCATCAGCCTATGAAACAGTGGCTGATTTTTTATAGTTGCTGTTTTTAGTACTGTTGATTGGCTGATGGCTTGTGTATAGAGGGTTATAATATCCACAAACACGAACGCAAATGATTCGTGTTTGTATATAGAAATGACACAGGTTTCATGACGTCACGGTACTTGCTATACACAAGCACGTACGCGAATGATTCGTGTTTATATATAGAAATGACACAGGTGGCGTGACGTCACGGTCCTTGCTACATTGTTGCAACTGTCCAGTACCGTGACGTCACCCTACCTGTTCCATTCCTCTTGTCGCTATACAAAATTCCCATTGAGGCTATACTATCCCAGGGTGTGCTAGTCGCTATACAAAATTCCCATTGACGCTATACAGTCCCAGGGTGTGCTTTTGAGGCTATAAATCGTGTCCGTAAACGTGCCCGGGGGGGGTCTGTAATGCTAATTCCCATTGACGCTATAGGGTGTGCTTTTGACGCTATAAATCTTGACGCTATACAGTCCCACCCATGTTAAAATTCCCATGTTAAATTCCCATTGTCGCTAGGGTACAACCCCCCTAGTTTAACACAGAAGTCCCATTGACGCTATTCTATCCCACTATACTACTTACAGTACAAAATAGTCAACGTAAAACTGGGTAAAGTAGGTTTAAAGTTCTCACGGTCACGTCCTAAAAATATTCTGGGTTTTTACTGATGGTAGAGTTCAAGTTCAGCTTGACGAGATACACGTTATTGTTATTAACTCTCCAGATCTACAGAACAGTTTATAGCTTCAACATACTAGACTATTCATAAGGAAAGCATTATAGCCACACAACGCATGTGGTAAAGCTTCTAAAAGTTTTGCATCATTGTGCACACACATAATCCTTCAGGTAGACTGGTGGTTTTCTGACTCGTGATGATCTTCTTAATGTTAAGTCTGATGGTATATATGTGTCACATCCATCTCGACCTTTCTTCATATCTATTGCATCATACGTCTGGTCGTCCGAAGGTGGAATATGGGGTGAATTCTTTACTGTCTTGAAGAATGACGAATTTCTAGTGATCTGATGGACTTCTCTTCTTTCTGTTATCATTGATTATGTTTTATTGATGACCTCATACGGTTTGGGTTTGAATGGAGTTAACAACTTGTCTCGCTTTTCTTGCTTTACTAGAAAACTGTCTCCAAATTCGAAATCTGACTTCGCTTTTCGAGTTTGATCTGCATCGCTCTTTATCTATTCCTTTGTCTCAGTATCGGTTTTCATGGTTTTGTTGTCGTCTGATTTGATTTGTATACTTAGGAATTTAGTTCTCGCTTTTCGACCAAGTAACATCTCGGCGGGAGATTTGTTGGTTGTTGCATGAGGTTTGGCTCAGTAATTCCGTAGAAAGTTGTACATTTCTTGTTTCCAACTTTTATTTTCTGCATTAGCTGCATTAGTTGCTTTCCCAGTTGTTCTCATAAACCTTTCTGCTTCGTCGTTAGCTTGAGGCCAGAAAGGTGAGATGTTCCTATGCTAAAATCCCATGTAGGCCTATTCTGCAAACTTTGTAAACTCTTGTCCATTGAATGGAGTCCATAATCCGTTTTTACAACTTCTAGTATTCCGAACATTGAAAATATCTTGTCAAGTTGCGGAATAACAGTTTTTACCGATGTTGAGTTAATAATTTCAACGACTGTATACCTTGAGAAGTCATCAACAAGTACCATTAGGTAGACTCCTGATGAAAGAGGGTCACTGAAATCCAAGCTAATTTGACACCAGGCTTGACTGGTATAACTAATTTTTAGCGGCTCCGTCATTTCCTTTGGCGTTGATGTAAGGCATGGTATACAAGTTTGACTTTAATCCTCTATTTATTTGTCAGTACCAGGAAACCATACTTTCTTCCGAAGAAGTTGTTTTGTCTTGACTATGCCTTGATGGCCTTCATGTGCTAGTTTAATCACTCTGTGTTGTAACGCTTTCGGTGTTACTAATTCCTGTCACACAGTTGGACAACACCATTTGTAACTGGAACGATCGTGAGCTCATGTCTGAGTCTTGAAAATGTTTCCAAGGTTTTGTGCTGTTTGTATGAATGTTTCCAATCTACAGAATGTATTGATTTGATAACATGCTGAAGGTCCTGGTCGACTAAAGTAGCCATCTTAATCTCTTCAATAGTCATAGATTTGGGTACAGGTATAACGGTACCAATTATACAACCCCAAGTGAGTAGTATGATGGAGTGGGGGTTCTGGACCACCTTTTCATGAGGGGTCACTCCAGTGCATAAAGTGGGGTAGTTATGGACCACGTTTTAAGAACTGGTCACGTTAATGCACATAAAGGTGTTTTATATGGATGTAGCCATACGCAGCTAAAATGGGATGGTTCTGGACCACTTTTTTTCAGTGATGTGTTTAAGCGGATGGATGGTTCTGGGCCATGGGATTAAACGTATAATAAAGGAGAGTTCTGTCTCAGTATGAGTGAAAATGTATTAAAGATTACAGTGTAGTATAAAATGATGCATGTTGGAGAGACGTCATTATCTTATCTGCGATTGTGGAGAGAATTATGGTCATACACACCATGTGTCAGAGAGTCGTTACCATTGTCCACAGCAGAGTTGACTGCGAGAGTGAAGGATGACTATGAGGATATATTGAAACGTTTTGATGAGACTGTGACGTTTGTAAATCATGCTTTTAGCAATATGCCTTAGATGATATTTCGTGAGGTGGACATAGGCGAGCATGAGGAAATTCAATGGAGGAGATGATGTCACAGTCACCAGAGACCAGTGCAGGGATATAAGCAGCAGCACCATATCCATAATTAGTTATAGGAATTTAATCTATGAGCATCACAGCAAGATCAGTCTTGTCAGTTGCTTAACCTGGTGACGAGAGCTTTGCGTGCAGGTATTCAGAAATGAATCAAATTTGATATCTGTTTAAGCGTATTTTTGAGGTGGTGGGACTTCCAGAGCATGCAGCGAAGTGTCAACCAGTCTCTGGTAAAAAGGTGTCAGGAGCTTACGATAAAATTATATCGGAGGCATTATCGACTCATGCGCTCAGTCCCTCAAAGATGTCAACGCCGCCGTCGGAATCCACAAGTTAAAGGTGTCAGGATGACCCAACCACTTGACGAGAGATTTCTTTTTTACCTTTGGTTGAAAGGACGTTTCGATCCTGAAGACGTTTTGGATGGTTTTCTATAATTCTTGCTCGTAAAAAGAACCTTCCATGGGTTCTTCTGAGGCATCTTTAAGCGAGTACGTGACCGGCATTGTTATCTTGACTGTATCCACCATAAAGACTTCCTCGGTCCATTTGGATGTGTATCCTTTCTTGGATTTGCTTTATATGTCTGCTGATTTTAACGCGGTCACCTTCCTTAAATATATGTCTAAAACATATGGTGTCTGTGACCTCCTGTTTTCGGTCATGGTCACCCCGTGGGTTACTGATGAAGCTTCTTTTGGAGATATTTTAAAGCTTCGATGCCATGCTTGACTATACTGGTCAACGATCTCTGGTAAAAAATCTAAGTATCTGTTGGTGTTATCACTGGTGAATCTTTTCCACATAAGTTTCTTTTGGTCCTGTTAAATAGTTCAACAACAGCGGCTTTGTCTCGATTTCGTGAGCTGTACATGTCGAGGTTATTTTTATGAAGCTAAGTTTGATACGTCTTTGTTGTAAAATTCACTGAAGTGATCGACCCATAATTTGGGGTTTGCAGGGATACCCACAATGCTGTCCAACGCCTCAACGATAGTGTTTCCTTTTTCGTTTTTGAGAGGAACCACCCAGGCGTAGTTGCTAAAGACATCGATGACTGTCATGAAATGATCGTTGTATGTTCTGTAATGTGTCATGTCGACAAGGTTGGCAGACCATATGTCCTCTACAACCACAACAATGACTATCCGACGTGGAAAATGGGTGCGGGCAGGTTTTTGGGTCTGAATTCCGTTAAGTCCCTCAGCATGATTTTATCTCAACTTGCCTTATCGTCTGGATGATTTCTGTAACAAATATCAAGCAGTATGGCAATGGCATCCACGTCGTTAAAAGACTGTCAAGGCAGAGGCTGATCGTTTTCATCGAGTTGTTTTTCTAGCGAATATCATGGTATGGTATATCAGTCTCTGGGTAATGTCCACCCTCCGTGTGGTTATGGAAGTTTACCAATAAGTTTATGAATATTGTAATGTGTCGAATTTTGAAGAATTACTGAATCTTCAAGTTGAATAAATTGTTCATTAAAATTTTATCATAGTCAAAACAGAAGAGATTTTGAGAAAGGTTACTTATTTCATCACTGAAACATTAAAGGACCTACTTAACGTAGGTCCTTTAATGTTTCAGAGATGAAATAAGTAACCTTTCTCAAAATCTCTTAACGGTTCAGTAGAATTGACCGTAACGCTATCATGGGAAAGTACAGTAGGGTTACCGACCATAACTGCATGAAAAGACCTCATGTCAAACAATTGATCTTCAAAGGAAATTTGTTTGGATCGTACTATATGCTGTCAAAATCTGATGAAAGACATGATTATTTTGGGGAAAATTTAGGAACAGTTGCTTTCGATTGGTCAGTTAAAATTAAGGCATACACTTTGGAAGTTATGGGAGTTTAAATTTACCGACCTTAGTCAAAATTAGTTAGAAATCTTGCTTCTGAGAAGACAGGTTGACTCCGTGGGAAACCTAAAACAATAGTGTTTTCCGTCGTTAACAAGTAAAGAGGTCCGATAGCTGTCTTGAAAGGAAAAGACAGGCTATAGTGCTAGGACGCACAATTGTGTGGAAATGAAACAGCATTAAGGTACGCAATTTTAATTTCCATGTTATTTTCTATTTTTATTTGCTTGTTTTATGCAAATGTGTTTGATATGATTGATCAATGCTATGTATCGTTTATTCAATTTCGTAGAAACCTGTTGATATGCTAGAGTGGTTAAGCAATTTATTTCTTTAATTTTACAGTTATTAGTTCATTGATAGAATTGACGGATTGCATGCAATAAAATTTTCAAATGTGTTGTCTTTCATAGGGATTTATGATGTAATCCAAATATTCAAATTTGTATTATTTTATAGGGATTTATGAATTAATCCAAATATTCAAATGTGTAGAATTTCATATGGTTATATGAATGAATTTCCTTTGTCTGTAGGATGATACTGTTTACCGTGAGTTAATGATAATTGCATATTTATATATGATTTTTAATGCTTGAATGATCTTGCAGGTTATTAGTTATTGTAAACTAGAATTTAGTGAATCTTATGCAATAGTAATCGAGCAATTATCTTATTGAGTGGAACTGACTAGTCAGAGTAAGAAGTCGTATAGTAACGTATGTTGATATATACAGCAACGTTGTTTGTGAACACCGCACGTGTTAATTTCTAGTCAATCGCTGGTGGAGCGAGGGCGATGAACTGTTTAATTAAGGTCAGACTTGGACGTATATTGCAATAGTCATTTGTACTATAGATAACGATTTTACCTTACCTCAAGTACAGTAAATTTGTAAGGACCGTTAATCGTTAAGGTCATCTTATGTCAGAATGTATGCAGTGTGGATAGCTATTTACGTTTCTGAATAACGAAAGTAAGAGAATTTTATATATACGGATAGGTGGTGAAAAACATAGAGCTTTAGTCGTAATCTTGTCATTTAAGGGAACAGCATTCTATATCCCTCCCCGAGAACCGATGAGGACAGTCCAAGAGGGAAGTCCGCAAATAGAGAGTTCGGGATAGAAGGGTCAGAAAAAGAACCAAGCATAAACGCTAGACGTGGAATACACGAAGTCAATAGAGGAACGACGCCAGGTGATGCAAATCGGACGTGGACATTGTACTATTTTCACCACTCGTTACTATGATGAACGAATCCGTAAATTGAACACTACTATTAAATTCCATTAATGTAAATCTGTTTGACTGAAATTGCAATTTTAGTTTATATATTAATTAATTAAAATTTATTTTATTTTTATTGTTTAAGGGGGCTCGTATTTGTTTATTTCTTCTCAATAGTCTCGCTCAGTTCTCTGTCAGTGTTCTATCTATCCACTCACCCTAGGCAATAACATCGAGGGAGGTCATCCTCTAGATAACGATCGCCAAATCAATCAACTGAGGGGCACACCCACCACACAACACCCCTTTACAAATATCAATAGCACAACATATGATCTGACGCTCACCAAATTGTTTGCAATCTCCCCGCACAGATTTCGTTCCATCCGAATGTTTTTGCAGCTCGTGCTCAGATCGCAGTGTCTGCAAGGAGAGTGATGCATTTTTTTTTAAACAGAAAAGGCACATTAAGTCGCCAGCAACTGCGACACAGGAAGAGGAACTGCTGCCTGACCCTTCACAATCTGCGATTTTTTGGAGCCACATTGCTGAACGACTTGACCATTAGGCGATTATTGTTAGTGACCACCTCTGTGGAGTTTTTACTCTCCTTTAACACTTGAAACACCACAAGTCCATGATTAGATTGTTGTTGCATTATATTTTACCTATCCACAAAACGACGATGCAGCTGTAATAGCGCTAAGATTGCTAAGACAGATGATGTTCGGCTGTATCTCTGCTGGATATTTTAAAAAAAGTACCATCCGTAGGTTTTGTCATTTTAGGTATCGTATTACTTCATAGGAGATAAACCAAAGGTATCAAAGTACTCCACGTCGCACTGCTGTGGATCGTTATACATAGCCACCCAATGAGTTCCAGATCCCTAGTAATAATTTTGAAGATTAATCACGCAGCTCTCGTCGTGGTAGATTTGATCTGCCAATGTCAACTGCTCCTTTGAAAACACACCTCTGAAATTCCCAACGCTTGGTAATAACTCTCTCTCAAGTGTGATAAGGCTTCAGTCGCTAATTTCTTTTTTTCAACCAAGTATGGCAGCTCCGTTGCCCATGCGTGAGATACCTCTCCCACGTGTAGTTCCAGGAAGCTGAAGTCCCCTTCCAATATTGAGTAATCCTGGAAGAAGAGTTCCAGTAATACCAGCTAACAGTGGTGAGATAAATCCTCTTTGTTTTGAAAGTTGTGACGCAAACAATTTGAGAACAAGTCCTTTGTGAGCAACGGCATATTTCATCACAGAGGTGGCCTGTCTGTGAGTCATCATAGGCTTATCAGGTCATCTTAATGGTGCCGAGCTAGGTTTAATGATTCGGTATGATTCGGCCGAGTTAGAACATGACGGAAACTAAAGAAGACGATGAATTGGGGTGCACCGGACGTGGAGACGAGAAGTGATGGCATAGCAGCGTCTACCAAAGCCAACACAGCCCTACTTCCAGAAGAGACCGATTTTAATTGTGATTTACTGGATTTTATAATAATAATAATAATAATAATAATAATAATGAAGACTTTGTATAGCGCCTAATCTTTAGAAGCTCTAAGCGCTTTACAACATTTGACAACACCTAAAAAAAACAAACAAAAAACCCCCAAAACATATATAATGATATGATTACAAAAATAAAAACAAACACCACGAAAGTAGAAACAGAAAATATGCTGTAAATATTTAAGGCAAGGATACATTATTAGGTCTTTTAAGTCTGTTCTTGCAGTTGAAATAGGTGAGTTTTAAGAGCGCTCTTGAATGAGATCACTGTGTCTTTGTGTCTAAGTGCAGTGGGCAATTCGTTCCAAGTTGCTGGGCCCTGGTATGCAAAAGAGCATTGTCCATATGATTTCATCTTCATAGTGGGAATAATGAGAATACGATCTTATCTCATCTGCACAAGAATTTGTTCTTGTACCAGCACCTTCGCCGCCTTCTCCTTCCTTACCACACGTCGAGGATTTTAGACAGAGACAGAAAAAAGAATTGGAGAAGTTTTTGCACAAGCAGAAAGAAGCAGAACAAGCTCTTCTCCTTCAACAGCGGGAAGAAGAAGAAGAGGCAAGAAGGAAACGACAGCAAGAAGAAGAAGCAGAGAAGAAGAAGAAACAAGGTCTAGGAGAGAAGGAGGACAGTGAAAGTGAAACAGTCACGGTACTCTTAGACATTTTGGCAGAGTTAAGGAGTCTGAGAGAAATGTATCAGACTGCTTTAATACGACCCAAGTGAAAAAGACCTTCCCCAGCCAAACAACCCAACCCCGTCCACACACCTACTATGCCCGAGATACCCACCGTAGTGATTTCTACTAAAGCACTAGGTCCAGAAGTAGGCCTTGGCAGTGGCAAAGGGATAAGGCAGTTAAAGCTGACTACTTGTCGTTCCTGATTTTTTTTTTTTTTTAAAGAAACCAAAACAAACATCCAACGGTCCTTTTCAGTGCTACACACTTCTCCCGAAAAGAGATAGTATTCATTTGCCAAAATCAATTAAAACTCAAAATCCCTTTCTTGCCCCATGATGTACGTGTGTGTGTGCGAGTGCGTGAGTGTAGGTCCTTATTCTACAAAAAATCAAAACTAAGAGACACTTACGTTTTTCTTTTTGGTCTATTCTGGTGCAAATTTACAATCCAATGTCACAACACAACACTTTAAAAATTCATTAGCTTCTTCTTTGTCTTTGTTCACTCTCTCCTATTTTGAATTTCTTCACTGTCACAAGTTTTTCCTACTGTTCCTCATCCCTTTCTTCTCGTCTTCTTTTCTTCTCTTTCTTGACGTGTATGGGTTCTTCCTTTTTGGAGGGTACATCATCTTCTTCCTGTTCGGAATCTCTCTCTCCCTCCTGTCCTGTTGTATGTTAGGGCAGTCTGAAGACCAATGTCCTTTCACTTGACAATGATAACAGGTATTTTGACTTTCGTCTGTTTTGACACATGTCTTGCTTTTTTGACTTTCTGGACATTCAGAAGACCAATGTCCTTTCTTCTGACAGATATAGCAAGTATCTCTACTTTTATCTCGAAAGGAGGGGGAGTAGTCCTTCGGCTTCTCTGAAAAAAAACCTTCTTCTGTCACCTCGCAAAGCTCTGATCAGAAGTTCCATCTGTGTTGGCTCTTCCATGTTTCTGGTCGGTTTGACAGTGAAATGAATATTTGGAGGGAAGACACTGACAGTTTAAATAGGCAAGACATTGGTCTGACATTAATATATAGGTAACCATGGCGTTTCAAATGTTGTCATTTGACTTTTTGCGCTTAAGATGAAACGATCGCATCATTTCGTCGAAAAAGGAGAAGAAAGTAAGAGACAGAAACATGATTCATCGCCTCGCACAGTAGCTGAAGTCTTGGCTCAACTACTTGCCAGTGATTTTGAAGATGACATGAGTGAGCCAGAATCCAGACCCAGAGAGTCTACACCAAGCCAAAGTCCACCACCACTAATCCCTGAAAATTACTACCACATTCGAGAGATGGATAAACGCTCCTTTAGACAATTTAGAACCACGGTCTACACGTCCACGCTGAAGTTTAAAGATGTCAAGTCCGCCGTACCGCTGAGAATGCAGAAGAGTTCATCACCGATGTGTGGGATTCTTTGTTAACCGCACTGAAACAGCAATGTGAAGCCAAAGAAGACGATCGCTTGAGACTTTCCATTTATCATGACAGTCTGAAGTCACCCGTTTGGATCGAGTTTAGCAGCCCATCAGAATTAACACCTTCCAAAGTCATCCACAAGATTCAACACATGCAGCAGTCCAACAACAAGTTTCACATCACCGATGGAAAAGCGACACTGTTTATGACCCACGTGTCTATTCCTAAAGGGACGGGAAGCAAAAAGGTGTTATTGGTAGACGACCTTTGCATCACCAAAAAGAGCCTCGTCCGAATTAACAACCCCCAAGACCAGATGTGTTTAGCTCGTGCCATCGTCGTGGGACGAACGTATGCTGACAAGAACGACACGGCATAATGGAAAAGAGCCTGGGAGAACATTCGAAAATCGAACCGAGTCAAACAACAAAGAGAAGCAGAACTCCTGTTACAGCAAGCGCGGATATCCAAAGACGCACCCTGTGGCATTCCTGAAATGCAAAAATTGCAAGACGTCTTGGCTCCACGTTATACCTTGAAATTGCACCCTCAAGAAATGCTTGGACCTCTGTTGTTTCGAGGCAAAGATTTCAAAGACGGAAAATACATTCACGTCTATCATCACGATGAACATTTCGCTGCCATTACCAGCATCACTCCATTCCTGGGATACTGTTATTGCTGTGAGAAATGTGACTATGGCTATAACAATCGAGAGCAACACAAGCATTGTGGATCGAAATGCTCAGGATGTTTGGCCTCTCAACCCTGTCTTGACGAAGGACAACAACGGGTGAATTGCTCAGCTTGTCAGCGCACTTTTGCCAGCTCTACCTGTTACAAATAACATTTGAAGACGAAAGATTCACAGCGGAAAATTGCTTGTCAGCTCCTGAAATAGTGCCTTACCTGTGGACACGTCATACATACCAATAGTGCCAAGGCACACGTATGTTGAGCAAAGAAACGATGTCACATTTGTCACCAAATCGTGGACTTGCAACACAAATGCTACATTCAACAATACCATTCCAAACATGAAGAGGAAGAAAATGACAAGAAGAAAGGGAATTTCATCGTTTTCGACTTCGAATGCATGCAAGAGACCGGCATTCACATTCCTAATTTCTGCGTGACTCATCGAGCGTCCAAGAAGTGCATCCAAGAGCCTATCTTTAATCATTGCCCTCATTGCAACAAGATTCCTGAAGGACGTGAAAAAATGTTTCGGAGACCGAACACACTGACAGATTTCGCCCAATGGATCTTGACCCCATCGACGACACATGGAGCCAAGAGGACATCGAACTTTACGGAGATTACCATCTCCATGACACGGTGATGGCTCACATTTTCTTGAGATCCGATGGACAATTTCTTTTGAAACGTCCTAAAGTGACTTTGAACTGAGCCAAAATCATCTCCATGCAAGTGGGACAAGTGCAGTTTAAAGCTTCGATGAGTTACTTGGCCATGCCTTTGAGCAGAATGCCTGAAACGTTTGGAATGACAGAAATGGCCAAAGGCCATTTTCCGCACTTTTTCAATACCGAAGCCAATCAACACGCCGTTCAACCCCATTTGCCCGAGGCTCACTACTACGACCAAGACAACATGCGCACCGAACAACGAGAAGCTTTTTACGCTTGGTACCACACTCAAACCTTGGATTCCATCGACTTTCAGGAAGAAATGTTAAAGTATTGTCGTTCCGACGTGGACATTTTACGACGTTACTGTGGAAAATTTCGAGAATTATTCATGGAACACAGAGGGATCGATCCTTTGAAAGACGCCTGCACCATTGCCAAAGCGTGTTCCTTAGTGTATATCCAACGATTCATGGAAGAAAACACCTTGGCTGTCATCTGCCCTCAAACGAAGAACTTTGTCAAACGTCAATACTCGGTCAAAGCCCTACGCCGGCTACATTACTTGTGCGACAAGGAAGACAAATGGATCCAACACGCCCGAAACGGAGGAGGCGAAAAGACCATCGGAATGTATTCGGTGGATGGTTGGAACTTAGAAAACCACAAGATCGTTTATGAGTTTAACGGTTGCTTATTTCACTGATGTCCCATCTGTTACCCTCAACGTGGCACTAAAAATCAGTTCTTACAACGGACCATGGAAGATATGTACCAGGCCACCTGTCAGCGGTGCTTGAAGTTAGAACAGCAAGGATACCAAGTGGTGGAAATGTGGGAACACGAGTACAATCACCGTTTGAAAATCGATCCCGAGTTTAAAGGTATCGTGGAAAGTTACAAGTTGGTGGACCCACTGAACCCAAAGGACAGTTTGTACCGAGGACGGACGAATGCCACCTGTTTGCTGTACCATGTCGACGAGGAAAAAGAAAAAGAAATCAAGTACTTGATCGTGTGTTCGCTGTATCCTTACGTGTGCAAATACTGTCACTTTCCCGCAGGGCACCCGCGCTTGCTGATGGAACACATCGACGTGGAAACATTCGACAATACGAAGGATTGATCAAGCGCAAAGTCTTGCCTCCCGCGGACTTGTAACATCCCGTTTTACCTCACCATTGCCAAGGAAAACTGATGTTTCCCTTGTGCCATACTTGTGCCGAAACGTGCAACCCAGACCAACCTTGTCAGCACACCCAAGAAGAACTCGCCCTGACGGGAACGTGGGTCAGCGTGGAATTGGTCAAAGCTCTGGACCTAGGATACCAACTGTTAGAAGTGTACGAAATTTACCACTTTCCCAAGAGAGAACAATACCACAAGGGTGACGAGTCTCAGAAGGGCATTTTCTCGGACTACGTGGATGCCTTTTGGAACTGAAACAAGAAGCCAGTGGCTATCCTTCCTGGTGCCAGACTCCCGAAGACCAAAAAAGATTCAAAGAGAAATAGTAGAAGCAGGAAGGCATCCCTTTAGACCACATCTAGAAAAACGAAGGAAGGCGATCTCTTGCCAAGGTGATGCTAAATTACTTGTGAGGCAAAATGGCACAACCACCGTTTTTACCCAAGACAGAGGATTTGACAGAACCTTCCCGCTTCTTCCAAATGATTCACGACAAAACCAAACACATGAAACACGTGAACGTCCTTCGTGAGGACTTGACCCTGGTTAATTACAAAGAGCTGCACTTTGTAGAAGCTGACGAATTTAGAAATGTCATCATTGCGGCCTACGTGATAGCCCATGCTCGCTTAAAATTGTACGAAGCTTTACACCAGTTAGGAGATCGTGTGCTATACTTTGACACGGAGAGTTGCATCTACATCGATAATCTGGGTCAACTTCACCCTGACATCGAGGGAGACCGTTTAAGAGCCTGGATGGACGAGCATCCAGATGACAAGATTCTAAGTTTTGCTAGTGGCGGTCCTAAACGTTACGGTTACGAATACCGGGACCAACAAGGAGAAGTGCACACCGAGTGTAAAGTGAAAGGACTGACTCTCAGTTATCACACCAGTCAAGTGGTGAACTTTGGGGTACTGAAAGAAACCTTGCAGTCTGGAAAGGATCAACATTTTAAAGTGACCACCTACCAAACTCACAAGATTGTACGTTTAGCCACACACCAAATCGTCAGTCGGTCTTGGAAAAAGTGTATCAAATCGTGTACCAGAAGCGATTACGACTTCCCAACCATTTCAATTTACCGTACAGACACGCTGATATTTGTCGGCATGTAAAAATGAAAACGTCCAAGACCGATAGTTCATTGGAACTACAAAGACCAATAGTCAGCAGCTCGCATCCCTAGTAAGACTGCAGCGTCCTTGTTGACCTCTTCCCCCACACCCCAACGAGAAGAACTTAAAGCATGGGTTAAAAAGATGATGTCCACACCTCCTTCGACAGAAGTGAAAAGGAAAGAAGGGAAACCAGATGTTAAAAAAGAAAGGAAGACGAAAGCCATCTAATTACCATAACCACCGCCACCACTATCCTCGATTTCTACTCCCGTGGCACATCGGACACGTAAAGCCGTTTCCAAACCACCACCTTTTGCCATCAAAAGTATCATCAGCGAAAAGTGGGTGACTTATTAAAAAAATGGAAAATGTGTTAGGCAGCATTTACTACGATCCAGCCCATCCTGCGGGTTTGGAGGAGTTCAGAAATTGTATAATGCTGCCAAAAACTCGTTTACCTCAAGTATCACCCGGTTTATCATGGGATGTTCTACTTAAAACATGTCATGTTCAACTCAAGCATTTCACCGACCCAGACATGTTATTGTTTACAGAGCAGATGGTGCGAGGGGGAATCTCCGTCGTCACCAAAAGCATGCCATCGCCAACAACAAATACATGTACAACTAAGATCCCAATAAACCTTCCACATATATCCTTTATCTCGACGCCAACAATCTCCACAGATGGATTTCACTGGATATCGGGTGAACAGTTTATTCAGGAACGTGCTGACGGTTATGTGGACGACGTTGGCTATTTTGCCGAAGTCGCCTTGACCTACCCACAATACTTACATGATCTACACAACGATTATCCCTTCTGCGCTGTACAACTATTAGTCTTCAATGAGATGCTCCCTCCGGAATAACTAGCACAAAAAGACAGGTTTGGCCTTGGAGATATCAAGGTAAAAAAAAAAAATACTTATACCCAGTGTCATGAACATGACCAATGACATCATGCGCTACCGTTTACTAGATCAGGCGTAGTCCCATTAATCAACCCCCCAAATCGGTGTTGATATTGATGGACTATTTGTGGGTCTGATGACACTTGTTCATTAAAATGCGCAATTTTGCTGCATGCAAATTGTTCCGGAACAATCCTGCGTACACTTTAGACACATGCCGGTAATTGGTAACAGCCACATCTAGCACAAAATTTAAAATGGCCACAGGACAAAAGGTTGTGCTATTCCACATGGATTTAAAAGTCACCAAACATAGAATTTGTTCCGGAAATATATTGTACATGTCACCAAAAGAACCCTTCAGCCGACGGTATCTCCATAGCCACGAGAAGTACCGATAAGTGTATAAAATGTACACCGATGTGTGCAGACAAAAGTGGCAGCGAATAATCGCAGCTTTCAATGAATAGGTGATATCAGTCCCTAACCCGAAAATCAGCATCATCAAGGGGGGTGAGGCTGATTTATCGGTCTAGATCAGGCGCTGAGACACGTACTGGTGCTTGATAAAATTCATCGTTTACTGAAGTTTAATCAGGCTCCGTGGATGAAAAGTTACATTGACTTCAATACATCGCAACGAACCAAAGTTAACACGGGCTTCGACAAAGATTTCTTCAAACTCATGAACAAGACCGTCTTCGGAAAGACCATCGAAAACACAAGAAAACTCAGAAACATTGAAATCGTTAAATACGTGCGACGACGTGATAAACTTGTCTCATCGGATGCCTTCATGCACATGAAAATCTTTGACGAAGAGTTAGTCGAGATGGAGTCAAGAAAAACCAAGCTTAAGCTAGATAAACCCATTTACGTTGGAGCCGCTGTACTCGATCTTTCGAAAATGCTCATACTCGATTTCCGTTATGGATCTATATAGTCGATGTACGGAAATCGTGCTAGTCTGCTCATGACGGATACCGATTCACTTATCTATGAGATTCAAACAGAACATGTTTACCAGGATATATACGATCACCGAGAATATTTTGACCTCAGTGATTATCCAGAGGATAACCCGCTTTACTGTACAGATACGAAAAAGGTTCTTGGAAAGTTCAAGGATGAAGCCAATGGTGATCTCATAGTCGAATTCATCGCAAAAAGATCAAAATGTACTGGTTCACAACAAACACATGCGACTTTGTGACTACCCTTGCAAAATTGGTTACAAAACCCTACTTTTTCTGCGACTGAGTGACCCCACCCCAAAAAGTGGTCCAGAACCCCCACTCTAACATTCTGCTCAGGTGGGCAGAGGTTAAGGTGTAGGAAGCATTGTATTCAGAAATAAACAACAGAACTAGCTATGATTGGTGCATAATGTAAGAGTTGTAGTTTCTGTCAGGCTTAAAAAAATGTTGAGTATTTTGGCAACATGTGAGATTATGTTAATTCATATCTAGATCATATTTGGTACTTTTTATGATTTTGTTTTAAAAATGTCATAAACATCATTGAAAATACATCTGTTGTAACTGGTAACTCTTAACCTTGTTTAGTCCCTACAGAGTTATTTCTCTAAATTGCAATAAAGTACCTGGTTCTGTCATTGTAAAATTGACGATCCAACATTGTTCACTATGAAAGTGTGTGACACGCATGCTGAGGTAGGATAGAAAGTATATTTCTTTCACAAAACATTAGCATTGAGGTCTATGGAAATACAATTGGTACCGTGATATCTACAACATTAACAGATATGAACTGAACATAAGCTTCTGCAACTTCAGAATGTTTACAGCATTCAGTTCCAGCCTTGGGATGTCGCGAAATGTAATCTGCTGCATTTGTTTTACCTGGTTTGTAAACTACTTTGAAACTGTAGGCTTGTAATCTCAATCGCCATCTCTCGATTCTTGCAGAGGGTTGTGCTTTTGGATTGTTGAAAATAATTTCCAGGGGCTTGTGGTCACTGATTAACTTATATGTATGACCAAAACAGGTACGGATAGAAGTGCTCAGGGGGCAGGGGCCAGTTTTTATGTACAAATTTAATGCCGAAATCAGCAACCTATAATAAAAAGCATAAAAAATCAAATACAAAAGTGAGGTCAAAAAGGTCCATATTTTTGGACACCTACATTAAAACAAAGCATAAGAATATTATCCACTTGACCATAGACGTCAATGGCAGTTCATAGCAGAAGAAGTTTATACACCCCAACCCCAAATTTATACCTGCAATTTTCATGTCCGAAGGTCATTTTTGACACCACGTGATGCTCACAGTGCAAACACAAGCCCCTTTCCTAGATGACAGTTCTGCAAAACAGTGTGTACTAAACAGGCTGATGCAATTGAAAATAGTTGTCATCCAAGCCGTTTTTTTAGATATTCTACTTGCCCCAAACCCATGTGTTTACTGCTATGGGAGGCTAGCTCTTCTTCCCAGCCGAATATTGGTATTTCACTATCAACATACTGCAGAGTAACTATGGAAGGTGTACATGCCTGACATCAGTTTCAAGAACAACACAAGCCCGAAACACCTAGTTCACAAATATATCCATATCTTTAATTAGTAAACAATAATAGCTGAAAAGGTCACACCATAGCCTTAAGTTAAGAAATTTGCCAGGGGCCAATTTACGAAACTGTACCCTGCCACCTCACAACTCCAAACTTTTGCCTCACGTTCCGCCTGTGAATACCGATTTTCCACCTCTGAAAGTGTTCTGCTGGCATAAGCAATAACCTTTCCATTATGAGTTAATAATGCGCCTAGACCAACAGGAGCTGCATCTGCAATTAATTGCGTTTCCTTATTAGGATCGAAATACACTTGTATTGCGTTATTTGTTAAATTCTGTTTGAGTTTTTCAAACGATATATCGTGTTTTTCAGTCCATTCCCATGGCTGATTTTGTTTGGTTAAGGCTCGAAGAGGCTCATTGATTGTTGAACAATCTGGGATAAATCGTCAAACATAGTTGGTCTTGCCTAGAAATTTGCGTACTTCTGATATGTTTGATGGCATGCAGCAGACGAAGTACACAAAAATTACATTATATCCGTTTCAAATAAGGAAGATAACTATATCCATAATTTCATTACTGTATGTACTGCATTGCATTTCTTTGGTTGATTTTATACATATTTATACATACTGTGCATTTCCTTTTTGACGATTCATAAACCCATGTATGCGGAACTTAAAACAATATCCGTTAAAAAATGACCCGGAAATCGGATCAAAATTCAACGCTGAGATCAGTTTTCAACGACTGTGAAATCAAAATTCAACGTTAAGAACTGACCCTGGGTTAACTTTCAACGTTGCAAGCAGACCCGGTGGAGTCAGAATTCAACGGGATCAAAATTTAATACTACACCGGCATTAAGATCCATCGCAACAGTCTTGGAAACAGAGATGCTGTTGGCTTTTTCGGCCCAACGTTTACAGCCATCCGATCTGGAAAACACTCCGCATCAACAGCACTCAGTCATGGATTTGACTTTGAAAAGTTGCTGTGTCTGACAGAGTTCGATACCATAACCAGGACTGGTATTCATAACTTGGTTAAGTCGATTCTCGTGTTTACTGTTGATGGTGAGCCGGATGAAAACCCACAGTATCAAAAAGTCATTAAGGTTGCCATCCGCCATTTCTCGAAACATGATATTTTGACTATCTTCGTTGCAACAAATGCTCGGCGACGAAGTGCTTCAAACAGAGTGGAGAAAAAGATGGCGCCACTGAGCAGGGAATTGAGTGGCTTAATATTACCTCATGACAACTATGGCAGCCAATTAGACGAACGAGGTAAGACAACTGACACTGTGCTAGAGAAGAAAAACTTTGAATTTGCCGGAAAAACGTTGGCCGAAATATGGTCACAGTTGACTATAGACATGCAACAAGATATATTGTGTAGAGATGAAAACTGGTGTGACACCCATGTCCGTTTACGCCGTTACTTGCTTCAGATTGTGAAGTGTGACGACAACATGTGCTGTTCGAAAGCATGAAGCTCATACTTCAGCGTGATAAATGACAGATTTCTTCCTCCTCCTTTACCCCTTGTTCAAACATGTGAAGGACTTAAAGTACCAGAACGAGCAACAGATGGAGCCTTCCACAAATTTCCATCCTTATTTGCAATTCAAAGTCTCAAAGAGGAAGACATTCTACCTCGGTCAGCAAACACATTTTGGACAATTCCCTAAGATCTTTATTGCCCTTCACTTCAGTCTGTGCTGAATGAGAGAAAGATCTGCAAGATATGCCACTTGTACATCAGCTCTCTGGTCATGCTGCGCAATCACTCAGTCCTTCACAAACAAATTGCAGTTCCATTGAAGCGCACCAGATCAATGAAAGTCGTTGCTAGAAGGCAACGCGAAACGATGGTCATACTAGCAAATGCGGAGAATGGAGAAAAGTGTGGATTGGATTGACGAGGAGGAGCTTGTTTTGGAGGGAATATCCCTTCCAATAAACGATGTTAATCTAGAAACAAATGGATTTCTTGTTCGTTCAGTGAAGGAACATCTTATTTTGCCTTGGGATAATGATAACTATGAAGAGAAGTAATTCATTTACAAATACTTAAGAGTTTAAACCCTTAGAAGTTTTGTGGTTTTGTTGAAACTTTAATGTTGGTAAGAATTGAAGTGATTGATGTGTTTAATTGACATTTCATTTTGTGTTTTTTTAAAATTAATTAAATTTTTTAAACTAATTTTATAAACTTTTAACTAGCCAAGCAGTCCTTGTAAAAGCCCGATTAATTAAACACTATTTTACATAAAAGATTATTGTTTTGTCTGTATAGTTAACTGATTTACATTACATTTACTTTTAAGTATTACAAAAAAGTGGGTTAAAAAAGAGGAGGGTGTAAGAGATTTGTGACGTCACATAGAGGTGGTCTGGGTTTTGTGACGAAGTGTGACGACGGGGTGTGGGTGGTAAAAAAAAGGCAAAAATTGTGTGACGTCATATGTGGACGACCCCAATGGCCTGGATTGTTGCGATGTGTTAAAAGTCTTCAATGAACACAATAATATATTCCAAAATGCCCTCGAATTAATTCACAATAATTCCAAAATAATGATTTAGTCCGAAACTATTATTGAGCACTTTGCTATTTCAGTGAATAACAATTTGAATAAATAAATCCACCCAATTAAAACCTGAACACAACAATACACTGCTTCCTCTTCGGGAATTAATATAGGAATCAATAATTTTGAAGTAAACAACATTAAAAAAAAAAAAATAATAATAATAAAAAAAATAAAATAAGACGCAATAATATAGTCAGATGTATGTTAATTTCCATTCTAAAACTTCTAAGATGTCAACAAGATCAGGAATTTCCAAGTGAAAACAATTAATGTCCTAAGCTCAGATACAAGTAAACTTGTTTACCTCCATTAATAATAATCTGAATATTTAATATATAATCATAGAAAAACTTTAGTTGTGTGTTGTTTACAAAATATGTGTTGCCAGTCAGGTTAACCCTTGATTTTGGACAATGTTGTTGTTGTAGGGTTTAAGGCCATTTTTCAGCATAAGATAGGCTATACATGGCGGCCAGTGCAAATGGTGGAGGAAGAACCCAGGAGAACCCCGGAAAGAACCACCGTCCCACGAGAAGCTACTGGCAAACTTTTTCACATAACCACATGAGCCGAATCCGAGACTCGAACGCACGCAGACAGGTGAGATGGCAGTGATCCGTAACTGTGAGCGCTTTTGACTACTAGGCCACTCGGGGCCCCGATTTTGGACAAAAATCAGTTACAAAATATAGATATCCATAACATAAAATCACTGAGAAAAGCCAACAAACAATAAAAATGGTACAAACATACATGCATGCATGCATACGTACATACAAAAAATCATTGAGAAAAGCCAACAAACAAAAAATCATACATATACTGAGATGATAGATAGATAGATGGATGCATGCTTGCATCCATCCATCCATCCACCCACCCACCCATCCATCCATACATACCTGGGGCCCCGAGTGGTCTAAAGCGCTCACCGTTACGGATTACTGCCATCTCACCTATGTCTGCGTGGGTTCGAGTCTTGGGTTCGGCCAATGTGGGTATGTGAGAAAGTTTGCCAGTAGCTTCGCGTGTGTTGATGGTTCTTTCAGGGTTCTTCCTCCTCCATTTATATAGAGGGTGGTTATTTGATCTTGCCGCACAATTGACACGTGTTTAGTTGCAACCAGTGGCGTCACTAGGGTTGGTGTCACCCAGTGCGGTAACTCATGGTGTCACCCCCCCCCCATTGGACTTCCTTCCTGCACAAAAATTCAGAAATTTTATAGAGTCATTTTGGTGTCACCCGGTGTGGTCTGCATCCCCCCCCCCCCGGAGTGACGCCACTTGTTGCAACCCTTAATGGATTTGACAGATTCCATGATCAAAGTGTTACTTACAGAGCCCAAGCTCAGTCTCCACATAAGCACCTGCATATGACAGTGAGGCCAAAGAAACGGAGACTTGACATTTACGATGATTTACTAGACAACGACGGAAGACTTCAAAACTTTATTAGAAAATTAGGATGAATTCATGGACTTTGTACCGATGACATTATATATAGTGACATTTATTTGGCAATGTGAATTAAAATAATGTGGACTTAATTTTCATTGTTTATTTTGTAAGACGTGTGGAATTAAAATATTATGGGATATTGTGAATCGGATCATTCGGACCTATTTTATACCGCTATGTGACCATTATTTGAATTAATGGATTTATCATATAAATGGATTTAAAATGTCAAGCATTGTTGATTTTATTGGATTTAATTACAACACATTGCAAGTTGTAAATTTATTTGTGACATATTTCACTAAATAATACAAGCATAGTTTACACAGTTTTGTTTATAATCTATCTATCTGCCCGACTGTACCTCCCACTATCCATTCATAAATCCATCCAGTTGGGATTATTTATTTTTCCAAAGTGCAACTCTGACTCACTGACGACAAGTGACCTATTCAGATGGATCTGACTGGCAAAATACATTTTGACCACTGAAAATATTTGTTTGCAAGACATTAGTGCCAGCGTCAGCATAAAAGCAAGCAGTTGTTCAGGTTAGTATACATTTAATACAATTCCCCTTTGATCGAGCATCCGGGTAACCGATCATTAAAGGTCTACTATAGAGTGTAATACACACTATATATCAGAATGCTCATTTTTCGCTAAATAACTCAGAAATCTGCATTAAAAATGCGTATTTTAACCCACAGAGAAGAAAATTAAGATAATGTGTGCATTTATCAATGTTTTACGGGAAACGCTCGGGAAATATTTGTATACTTCCGGTGATAATAGGATTTCGGTTAGTCCCTCAAGTTTAGCGTATGTGGTGATGGCTGAATTTAGTGATGATTACAAGCGAATTTACGGCAAATTTGACATGCTCATTTTCGTCGTGTGAGGAAGGAGAACTTCTAGAAGATGGCGAAAGTAATGAATCTTAAGAAAATTCTGCTCGCAGAGGTTAGAACCAATTTAAGCCCGAACGAGACAAGAACGTGGACGAGGACCCTAAAGAGGACATAGGGCATATTGAGGCTGAGTAGCGCTTGGGCTATTCATTCTGGTAATTACTATTATCATTATGGCAATTATTATTATTCTTTCGTTAATGTTATTTCAATTTCATAATGAAAAGAGAAGGGCACGAATTTGGGCGAAACTTGGATGTCTTCAGAGCAGTTTGTCATGTGGGCGTGGTTCATCAGTAACTAGTGGTGTTAAAAGTTAAACACTTAAGACTCAGACTGTGAAAGGTGTAGATATAAATACTTTATTAACTTTATGACAAGTTTGTTCTTTTAGACCGTGATGAAATGCAGATCCCGAATGTACTTTGGGTGTGATTGTTTACTACCCTCCACAGATAGTAAAATTGAAGAATTTTATTAAAAAGAAAAAGTAACCATAGACCTGGTGTAGCCAAGTGTTCAGCAAGCATATATTTTCTCTGTGGGTCTAGGTGTATAATACTAGTGGTAAAGGAAACAGATCTTGAGATAAATAATAATAATAATACTAATAATACAAATACATTGCTGATTATTGTTATGTTATTGTGTTACAAAAGGATGAACAAAAGTCTAACCATGCATCACATATACATATATATCATACTTTAACATACTGCTGTCTGTTCATGTTCATATTTGATTCATTTAGCTTCCTAACATTAGTTGTAGTAAAATCTAATTTTATGCTAAAGGCATTGACTCTGAAAACATGAAATAAGTAACAGAAAATCGGGATACGTGAAATAACATCACTTTATTCAAGTTTAAAAATTTGCTGTATATTCTGTTTTCAGTCATAATAGATACATGGCTGCATAGAGGTGGCAGTAACTGTCTATCAACTGACTACGGCTTCCTGACCACTTCTCCAATACTGCCATCAGTTCTTCAACATAGTCTGAAGAAAAAAATTGTTACCCCAGTAATTCAAGAAACTGAAAAATGTCATCCACTGCCTATATTTATACTGACAATTTACCAAAGAGAATTAATGGAATTGGAAACAAAACTTAATTAGTATTCAATTTAACATACATATAAATCATAATTTAATGAATGAATGAATAAATAATAATAATGATTATAATGTTAATAATAAATTTTGTTGCGATATGATTTTGAATATGTGTAATGTGTCAAATTTTGAATAAGTACTGGATCCTAAATTTGAATAAATTGTGCATTAAATTTTATCATAGTCAAGCCACAGAAAAGTCTTTGAGAAAGTTCACTTTGATATTTCCCTTGTTTCATCTGTGAAACATGAAAGGGCCTACATTTAAGCTTCAATGGAATTGACCCAGTCATTGTAATGGTATATTGGCAGAAAATACATTAGAACTACGACCGTATCTGTTCGTAAAGGACCGCATGTCAAATAATTGATCTTCAAAGTAAAGCTAATTGCATCATATCCTAGGATGTCAAAATCTGATGAAAGACATGATTATTCTGGGGAAAATTTAGGAACAGTTGCTTTCGATTGGTCAGTTAAAATTAAGGCATACACTTTGGAAGTAGTCTGAATTTAAGGTAGCAACTTGGTTCAGAATTCTTTAGTCCAATTTTGCTTGCGAGAAGTCGAATTTGAGACTCCGGTGGAAACCTGAGAATAGAGTTTCCCTCGTTAACAAAGTAAAGAGGCCAGATAGCTGTCTTGAAAGGAAAAGACAGGCTATAGTGCTAGGATGCACGATTGTGTGGAAAAGAAACAGCATTTTAATTTCCATATAATTTTCTATTTTATTTGTTTGGTTTTATGCAAATGTGCAGTATTCCATAGGGATTCATGATGTAATCCAAATATTCAAATGTGTAGTATTTCGTAGGGATTTATGAATTAATCCAAATATTCAAATGTGTAGAATTTCTTATGGTTATATGAATGAATTTCCTTTGTCTGTAGGATGATACAGTTTATCTTGAGTTAATGATAATTGCATATCTATATATGATTTTGTAATGCTCAAATGATCTTGCAGGTTATTGGTTACTGTAAGCTAGAATTTAGTGAATCTTATGCAATAGTAATCGAGCATTTATCTTATTGAGCGGAATTGACTAGCCAGATGTAAGAAGACGTATTGTAATGTATGCTGATATATACGGCAGCATTGTTTGTATACAGAACACGTGTCAATTGCTAATCAATTGCCGTGTGGAACAGGGATGATGAACTGTTTAATTAAGGCCAGACTTGGTATATTGCAATGGTCATTTGTAACTATAGATACCGATTGTACCTTACCTCAAATACAGTATATTTGTAAGGACCGTTAATCGTTAAGGTTACATTATGTCAGAATTTATGCAGTTTGGATAGCTATTTACGTTTCTGAATAATGGAAGTGAGAGATTTTATGTATACGGATAGGTGGTGAAACATATACAGCTTTAGTTGTAATCTTGTCATTTAAGGGAACAGCTTTCTATATCCCTCCCCAAGAGAACCTGATGAGGACAGTCCATGAGGGGAGTCCGCAAATAGAGTTCAGAATAGAAGGGTCAAGATGAAGAACAAAGAATACAGGCTAGACATGGAATACACAAAATCAGGAGAGAACGACGCCAGGTGATGCAAGTCAGGCGTGGACATTGTACTCTTTTCACCACTCGTTACTATGATGAACGAATCTGTAAATTGAACACTGCTATTAAATTCCATTAATGTAGATCGGTTGGATTGTAATTGCAATTTTTGCTTATGTATTAATTAATTAAATTTATTTTATTTTATTGTTTAAGGGGGCGCGTATTTGTTTATTTCTTATCAATAGTCTTGCTTAGTTCTCTGTCAATATTCTATCTATGTACTCACACTAGGCAATAACGTCGAGGGAGGTCATTCACCAAATCATTAACAGAGGGGCACACATGCACATCTCACCCCCCCCCCCCCTTTACAATATGTGCTACAAGAAAGACTATGTTAGCTTTGTTTTGATTAAAATCTTTCAAGTTCGAGTTGCTTTGCTTTAGTTAGTTTCTTCCTTCTGTGTGTGTATGTACAGGGCCGGAGAGGAGGGGGATGACTGTATTCTTAGTGATATGTTCACTGTTCAACTTTAATATACCTTTAAACATCAAACTGTTATATTACTATATGTACCTGTATACGAGTTTTATCAAATGGTATCATTCAGTGTAGTAAAAATTGCAGTATCTACATACCCTTGGCTACATGTCACACATCATAATAGTGTGTGGCTCTCATATTCTCTCTCATCCATTTTCTGTATCTGAACATGCCTGTCTGTAATAATAGTGTCCACCTCCACAATGTGGTTCTGCAGTTTTTTTTTTTGCTCTACAAAGTCCCTCTTTCTCCATGTCATAACTACTCTTCACTTCATTGTTCTGAAGAAAAGGAAAAAAAAATGTGTTGAGCAAAATTAACAATACTTCTATTTCTTGAAATGTGACATCATCTGTACATAGCTTAAATGTGTTTACCAACATTTTAAAAATGGACTTATGCATAAGTAACATTGAAAAAGTAAGCTCATTTTCTTGCATGAGCGTCATGCATGAATGCTGACAAGTACATGAAAGTTTGCAATGCCTTTGCTCCTTCTCTTAACTTGCTGGACATTTACTTCACAACCTGTGTAGTAGGTGAAATTATAGACGTGTATTCTGATCATCGTGGTTTTCACACAGATGATTTCTCATGAATATGTGTATCAATTAAATTGTATCATTGCTAAATAATAACAATTTCATAAGGGCTTGGTCTACTGAGTCAAACGCTTATACATGTATAATCATACTGAACTTAGTTAATACAATGTTATATGTTTCGTTTGCTTGTTTGTTTTTTCTTAAGTATTCAGTCTGACATTGAACAGCAGTACTGCATGATGGCGTATCTAGTCCCTGTAATAAGAGTATGAAAAATATGTTTCATGCCTTTGCAGTAGATATGGAAGTCACACATGAAGTCTTTTGCATGTCTGAAGAATAGTTGACAAATGCACCAAATCTTTTTGCTTACATTTACAACTAAGGGTTGATCATATAAAGTTTGACATATTACCAATACATTGTAGTTTTTCCGCAATAAAAAAAATTACATAACTTAATTATTGACTCATATGCTGATACAATTTGTGAGGCCTTAGGAATCCATATCAACTATGAAGCTATACAAACCATGTAAGCAAGGAATGAATGGAAAGTTCACTGTGACATCAAAATGCACCACAGGATATGTCACACCATCTACTGTCTTCGGGTCTCTCTAGTACATTATCTTCCGGGTGCTGGTTCTCAAAATTCTCATTCAGTTCCTAAAAAAAGATATATATATATATATATATATATATATATATATATATATATATATATATATAATTAGAGCAGGATTAGAAGGTAAAATCTTTACACCGACAGCATTAAAGTATTTTTAAAAATTCCTTTTAACTATGGTTCTGTACATATTGTGAATAATAATACTATACTCTCCACATTGAACGGACATTAGTATTCACACTCACAAGCAATGGGTTGTGGGTTTGACTCTGACCTAGACCGTCATCCATTGACACAGTTGTTTATATTAAGGCAAACAAGGTAATTTACTCCCAGTGCCTCAACACGAATGGGTAATTAGCCTTTACAATTAAACACAATCAATACATCAAGTATTCACAACATTTTGGCTTTAGCAGAAAACTTGTTTTGTCATTATTATTATTGTTGAACAGGCATGAAATAAGCAATGGCATGCAAATGAATTTTTTTCGGGGGGGGGAATAATAATGGGTGAGTGGGCAAAACTAAAATCCAAGGGTCACGCACACACACACACACACACACACACACACACACACACACGCTGTGGTTGTTGTTGGGAGAGGGGGGCTATTATGGTTTGCAAACACCCTCCCCCTAAATTCGCCCTCTCCCATTGATCGTTCTTTTGCTAGGCATATTTGTGGCGAGAGGTAGGGGCTGACAACCAATAATATAGCAAGATAAAGATGTATAAATATTTTACCCTCGCTAGCTCTCGCTTCTGTACAAGCTTCTCTTGGTCTATATGTTGTTAGCCCTGCCGTCACCCTTGGTTTTTGTTGATCTGGTGTTCACGGACTCAGTTATATGGCTAGAAAACACGCTTGGTACTGCATTTGGCAGGAGTCGTCTGATGGTCGTAATACCAAGTGACTCTTTAATTTTATAGACGATATCGAAATCGTCGTATCTCAAATGGTCACTGCAGATTATCTCGCATGTCACTGGTCGGATAATGCACGGTACCATCTATTGAATGCAACTAACAACGAAAGTAGAAATGCACAGTTCCCTACAGCACGTCGCTTCCACTTTGTTTAACGGAAATTACCGAGCGCGAAATCGGCTAGGAGCGTTTTTCCTTGTGCCATAAAAAATCGATGTTTTGTGGTCATTATTTTCATTACTGATGAGGTATTTGACATAATACCTTTAAAAATCACATCTAGAAGATTAAATTTATCATATAAACGAAAGCTGTGTGAGCACACTAGTAGACCTTTAAGAGGCACTTGAATAGAGGCCTAAAAAGGGCTGTTAAATTGCAGCGGTTAGAATGTACCCC
>JAECUM010030320.1:0-50749 GCA_016617855.1 Megalonaias nervosa
ATCACAGAAACATTTCGCAATGTGAATTCTCATATATTTTCGTCTTCACCAAACCTAACATTTAAGATAAAAAGATTGTTATTATACATGTTCAATCAAGCTGTTTCTCTCACTGTTGAGCACCGTATCTTACGAAATTCTTAGGAAGACCAACGTTGTGTGCCGAGATGAAATATTGTAAAATCATAAAGGTTTCATCAAAATTAAACTGTCGTGGAAACAGTTCATCAACACTGATAAAATCGCCTTCTGGACAAAATCTCGCATTGAAAAATCTCTCATAACGAACACATGCTTATGTAAAATACACATAGTTATTATTTATCGCATGACTACCTTCCTATTTATGTAATATCATAATTTTTAAATATGTAACACATGTAATAACATATCTGCGTCATGCAAAGAAAAGTCGTATGTATTTCAAAGTTATTTCAGTATACTAGTCTGCAGTTTGGTCAAAGAAAATCATTATTTTCTTCAGCCATGCAATAAGCGGAATCTCACGTCTGTGCTCATTTCAAATAAACTGTTTGAAAAATATTTTGCTCACCCGGGCTTACCCTGTCTTGCTCAGGCACACACAAATAGAAATTATATGACCGGTTTTCTAAATTTCATATCAAATTAGCAATTATGTAAAATCCCTATTTCCGTTTTGAACAAGTCTATTTCGTCATCAGTATTAAACTAGGGTGCATGTAACGCACCAAAATATATAGAATTTCCACTGTGTGTGTGTGTGTGTGTGTGTGTGTGTGTGTGATTGGGATTTTTAACCTATGACAATTTTTACAAAAAGATGCTTATTAATTTTGAGCCCAAGAAACTTAACATTGTCAAAACAAGAACGGTTTGGATAGGATACAAAAATTACGGTGTAGAAATATTTCATCACATTTTAAAATTACAGTAGGTGACTAAATTTAGAACATTGACATAACGTTATCGGTGGATGTGGATAAAATGGTAGAGATAAAAATTTTGAAAATAAAAAAGAAGCGATTGAATTATTGTTTAAAATATTAGGAAAAGCGATCCTTAACACCAACTGATAAAATAACAGTTTGAAAACTTTACAATTCCAAAGCATAATAATTTATTCATCTAGTCACCAAATTCTCGGCAAAATTTTATCCGGGAATTAAATTAATTATTTTTCACCTTTATATGTGTTCAAAATTTGACAAAGTTAAAAGAGAGGTTATGCATCAAGCATTTTCTAAAGATATACATTGATAAATTTATATTTGTTTTGAAAATAATATGGGCTATAGAGTTCTTCTAGATAATAGAACATTGGTCAGTTTGTTCGAGTATGAAATATATAAGATTAAATACCTGTTCCTATTGGATGAAAATACAATGACATTATCCAAAAAGACAAAACAGTCCTCTTTGGCGTGATATTATAATGTAATGGAAACTGTTAAGACCCCGGACAAGAGAAGATCATATGGAAACAAATTTATAGATGAACTTACTTATAAGGTTGAACAAGGTAACAGTTTTCTATAAAAAAATAGTTTGAACATAATGTAATCTATATTGGTGATATGCTTACATATCAGGGAACTATTATTAATTTGATATTTGTAAAACTAAATATGGTCTCAACATGAATTTTCTTACTTTTCAAGGTATAATTCAATGTGTAAAGTTCTTATGTAAAAAGTCACAGTTAGGTGTAACGACACCAGTCGAACCATTTATCCATTTCATAATAATAAAGACCCTTACAAACCACTTTTGAAAACGGAGGTTAAACCAACTAGTCTAAGTAAATAGAATGTAACTTTTAATTTGAATATGGATGTGTGGCCTAACATATATACTAAAGATCTACAATACAAAGAAACTCAAAATTACAATGGTTTCGATTTCGTATTACTCACACAATTTTACCAATGAATTCATTTTTATATAAAATAAAATTGTCTGATACCAATAAATGTACGTTTCGTAAAACTTTCCCGGAAACAATACTGCATCTGTTTTGGGAACGTAATGTGAGAAGACTGTGGAATAATGTGTCCAGCTGGATTTGGAAAACATGAACATAAATATTATGATAAGTACTTTGGCCCCATATTTTACAAGAATGGAAAATTCTCCAATGGCCTGAATAATCTAGTACCCATAGTCAGTAAAGGTATGCATTTACATAAAAAGCATGGACACAATTTACATTTGCCTATTGACTGTCAGCTGAAACTAATCAATCCATTGTACCGATTTTAAGATGTACTTGTGAACTTTGGGGACGTTTGAAATCTGATAGAGTAAATGAAACTAAGTTTTCCTTTCTCAGAAGTATATTGAATGTCAAAAAATTTACCCTTCTATATATGGTATACGGCGAACTGGCCGTTTACCTTTAATTATCAACATTAGATGTCGCATGATAAACTATGGGTCTAAATTGGTTAGAGGCTATGAAGAAAAAATTTCGTATGTATTCTCTCTTATAGAAACACTTTGGTGATACTTCCTATGTCAATAAATGGTTATTTGAAGTAAAATATATATTAGATGATGTTGGGTTAATCTGTGTATGGAGAAATCAAAGTTTTGTGTCAGTTTGATGGTTAACAAATTCAGTAGAACAATGACTAGAAGATCATCAATACACACAAGCTTGGGCAGCTAACATCCATACGTCATGTAAAGGTCTTAGTGACAGGTTATTTAAAAGAGAGTTTTGAATTTGAAAAAGATCTATTACACATTACCAAAAATATATCTATAAATATAATTAAGTTTAGAACTGCAAATCATAGGTTTCCCGTGGAAACTGGTAGATGGGCTAATGTTCCCTATAACGAAAGATATTGCACACTCTGTCAGGTTCAAGAAATAGGGGATGAATATCTGTCATCTATGTATGTAACATGAAAATGGATGTGTCGAGATTAGAAGGGTGAAAGGTTTTCTTAAATACCAGTACAATTTGAGAAATATATTGCATTCAGATCTGAAAAGAAAGTAACATTTATGTTGATTTTGGAACAAAACAGTTTAAATGTTGACTGTTTGTCAATTATCATTATTTTTCTAAATAATAAAGTTTAATGAATAAAACGAATTGAGCTAAAATATGTGTTCTGATTCTGTTTCTATTACAGTAAAATGCCAAGAGAAGGTCTTTTTAACAAAACATTCCTATAGCCTAGTTTTAGGGATGTATTTTTGTTTACTTGAAGGAAAAGAATATGAAAATATGATATATTTACCATATAGTGATTGTCTGTTTGTGCTTCATTCACAAAGAAATCATTGCAACGTGAACAAAGTTACAAACGTCAGCATGTAAAACATCTGCATTTAAGTACAGACCCAGAGCGACCAATATTTAGTTTTTCAACATGTTAAAAGTTCTCTTTTGTTTTGAGATTTTCTTGATCGTTACAGGTGTGTTACTACTAATGAATGCATACTCCGCCAGCTCATATGAATCATTTGTGTTTATGGTGAATGTGTCGGGTTGGATGGGTGGGGTGGTATATGTCGGTTGAGTATTTGTTATAGATGTAATGCCGTAAATTTTCTAGCCGCTCTTAAGGTCCCATTAGAGGTAGACAAAATACTGAGACAATCGTCGAATCGGTTTTGTTTTTTATTTCCACAAAGTCGTCTTGGGTTAATTAATGCGACCGGCATGCAAACCGATTACATCTAAGAGTGATTCCACTCCGGGTACAATGTCAACATGCATCTTGTAATATCGGTATGAATTTCACCACCTCCCATATTCAGACTGTCGTAACTGGACTGGCTAACTGATTTGCAGAGCAGACTGGTTCAGTGGTGGAACAATTGTCTTGACGACCGTCATCAGAGGTCGCTTCGTCAAGTCGCGTGCACTTGATGATTTTAGGCAAATTCAGAAACATATTGTCGTAGGCTGTTATTGTTGATATCTTGGATTTAATGCCATTTTTCGGTGCATGATAGGCTATTGATAATTTCACACTGACTTCATCACTGGTATTTAACCTATCAAATACCGCTATCTGACTCATTCGAGTAGGTAACTGACTCTGTGTTTATCCTTTTAGATCTTTGTCACAAATAGCGAAGAAAATCCTTCTAGCCTGCCATTTTTAGTTTGAAACTAAATATTTATAGACAATACATTTCTCGGGAATTAACAGGAGAACCTGATCAACTGATCGGTGTTGTAAATGTTTCTCAGAACAGATTTACGATATGAAGACGACCAGGTCATCATTGCAATATTTGTGAACGCAGACATGGATATAATTATGTTAATGACTTCATTGAAGATAAATGCGACAATTGCCTCGTATTTGTTAACAATAATTATTATAATATAGTTTGTCCAAGAAATACTGGAAAACATTTAACATTATATCGCGATTGTGGAACGATTGACGATTAAATTCAGAAAGCAATTAGTGGAGAATCATCAAATTCCCTGATACAATCAGAGATAGAACAAATAATAACTGAATCAGGGATTCAACCAGGAAAGCGTATCATCGATAAGAAATATATCAAATACGTGATAGCAGCAAGACATAAATGTCATTATCGTGGATATTTCAGAGAACGAAATCCCGATTATTCATATGCTACATTACCAGCTCATGAAGGTGGTCCTGGTTGTAAAATAATAACTGATGAAGACTATCTCGATGGATCAGCATGTGGAATGGGAAAATCAGAAGCAGCATGGAATTCACTAAAAGATCATCAGTCTGTAGTTGTTATTAGTTATCGAAAGACTTTCACGGAGAAAGTAAAATCGGATCGTGGAATAGAATCATATACTGATATCGCTGGTGGTATTCTATTCAAACCTGATGACCGACGGCGTGTTGCTGTACAATGGGAGAGTCTACAACGAATAAAAGGTGTTCCCGATGTGTTGATCGTTGACGAGTGGCATGGAATACGACGACAGCAGTTCTCGTCGGTGAAGCATAGCAAAGATCGTTGGGATAAATTCGATGGATTAGTGACAGCATGTAAGCGATTAATTGTTCTCGACGCTGATGCTGACGAAGATGATTTGATATTATTCCGTGACAAGATGGGACGGTCATCTATGAAATTTATTTTTAATGATTATAAACCAGATCATGGAAAGAAATTTATCGTTGAATCATCACACAAAAATAATCTGATAAATCTGTAGGACAATTAAGCCGCGTTGGCAACATCAACTACAATGTCGGTGACAAGATTGCTGTATTCACGCACAACAAACATAAAACAGATTATTCTGTAGAGAGTTTAGCAAAACAGTTACAACATAAAGGTTATCGCGTCAAATACTATCATGCTGATACTGATCCAGCACAAAAGAAGCTGGATTTTAGTAGTATAAATACTGCGTTTGACAATTACGATGTTGTAATATTTAATCACACACTTGAAGCTGGGGTCAGTATCGTTCATGAGAGATTCAAAATCATGTATGTGTTCTCGGAAGAATTAGGATCAGTTGGAGCAACTAAGCAGGCTATTCATCGATTTCGTTGTGTTAACGAAATTTATTACTCGGCAACAAGAAAACAACGCGACTGTAAACTTTCTGTGACTCGCGAGGAAATAAGAAAAATTATTGTTGATCGTGAACGATTACTCGATGATGAAGCAAAACTGACCAGGTGTCCTAATACCGATGAATTATTACTTCCATACGGATTTGCATATCTAAGCGACATCATCGATGATAATAATTCTAAAATGTATTTCACGCCGAGATTGGTAACAATGATGTCGAATACTAGTTACGAGATTATTCAGACTCAACCAGATGATTACGAAACAAGGAAACGAAAAAATAATACACAAAAGAAAAACAACCAAATAATGAACAAATAACGAATAATCCTGTTGTTGATGATTTGTTGAAAACAAGTATCGGTGACAGAATAAAACAAGCTCAGATTACACAATCTGAGATTGTGCGTGAAAACAGTCCGAAATATTATAAATATAATCCCGCTGATGATAATCAGCGAGAACCATATGAAGCAAAGAAATCATTCTTGAATCATCTATTCCAGTGTGATGTTGGAAAGTTACCAGCGGAACAAGTTGAACAATTATATAATAATTCATCGCGGCTGACACGAACTCAACAAGTAATCGTCGATAAATTTAATGGTGACAATGCGATTGATGCTACGATGTTCCGATCAGATAAAATCAGCCCACGTGAAAAACTAAACGCGATTAGAAGTGTTCTAACGATGTTGAATTTACCTGATATTGTTTCCTGAAGATTTGTCTGTAACATCTATGACTGTATCAGGACCGGATTTAAAATTATATACTGAAAATATGATCATTGATAAAGATCAACTAGAAACATATAACGAATTATTGAAAAATTGGTCTAGCATATTTCCTGAGACGAGACTTCAGACAAAACAATTAACCGTCAAAAAGATCATCGAAAATATCAAACTGATCTATAAGGAATTTGGAGCGAATTTGACAGGGAATGATAAAAATCATCCTCTACGGTTAGATTACACACTTAATTATCCAGTGTGGCCTAAATCGGACTTCGCTGATGACCCTCGATGGATCGAATATTAAAATGACTGTCAAGGATTTTATATTGGTAATGATATCGCAATTACTAACCAACATACTGCTACGCTGAGATTTCATATCTGGAGCATCAATAATTGGTTTAGTATGTTTGACCACGAAACCGAATAATTTTAGTGGAAGGTTTATCTGATCAATCCAAGACCTCCATGGTCGGTGGCGAAACTATACATTCATTATATATTATTATGAAAATGTATAGTTTCGCCACCGATCATAGAAGTCTCAGCCCTGATAAAGTCAGGGTGCCTTGCATCGAACACAATACAGATTCATATTATTTATTATTATGGATATAATTGACTTTTCGGCGACACGAAAACAGGAGCCAGTCAAGCATCACACAGCGCTACCAAATTCTATCAGGATGATAATAATTGGGCCATCTGGAAGTGGTAAGACGCAATTATTGCTTAATTTGATAATGAGATGGCTCAAGTGGGATAAATTATATTTAGTAGCACCATCTGTGGATGATCAAAGATGCCGTGAAGTGCTTAAAGATCTTAATGAAAATGCAAAATCTTTGTATGAAGACAGTGATAGTGATGGAGTCAGTATTATTGATTTTATCACCCATATTGATGAAGCGCCATCTGTGGATGACCTCGATGGACGTATTAATAATCTCGTAGTATACGACGATGTCATGCTGGACAAACAATCAAATCCAGCTCGGATATTTCCTCGAGGTAGACACAAGAATACCGACGTGATTTATGTTACCCAGCGTTATACACAAATACCTAAAGTGATCAGAGACAACTGCAATATTTTGGTTGTATTTAACGGAGTTGATAAACATACTTTACAAAATATTTATTATACCTGGTGTTCAGGGGACATGGATATGATCAAATTAAAACATTTCTTTGCACACGCGCAAGCCATCCCGTTTGGATTTATAACAATAAATTTACATGATCTCAGGTCGAGATATCGTAACGGACTTGATACAATATTTGGATAAAACACAGAGCAGCAGAGAGGGTGGACTGACAAAAATTACGTGCACGATCACATAAACGAACACGCATAGCATTTACAAACACAGGTGTCAAGAACGAGTAACAGCGTAAATAACCCACGTAGAGAGAATCTCAGTTCGGTTAGAGGTTCTGGTTTAGCCTTATTGACCCTATATTTTTTGCCTTATTTAGTATGATTTTCATGTTTAATATATTTGTTCGAACACTAATTTGTAGTGTCCACCCTCTCTGCTGCTATATTAAAAGCTCAAAAGGTTGGAAAATACCAGTGTTGCCATCATTCCAAATTAAAATACTCATACATGCAAATCGAAATCCTCATATATAATTCATTCAGTTTTATCAACAACAATTACTTGGAATTTTTTCTTGTGCCTCTGTTAGGCTGGTGCCCTAAGCACGTGCTTAGTGCTTAATGTGTAATCTATCACTGGAAACACTAGTCTACAACAGGAATACTCTAAATAGCCCATCTGTACCGATCACTGTCAACTCTTCCTCTCAGTCAATTTGGGTATATGAGAAAGCTTACCAGTAGCTTTCCGTCGGTCGGTGTTCTTACCGGGGTTTTCCCGGGTTCTTTCTCCATATATACTGGCCGCCATGTATTGATAATTTCTACATACGGGGTACAACTGGCTTAACGCCCGGTTCCGGGAGTTGAAAATATTTGGTTTACTCAGGTCTTATAATATATCTTGCCTTACAAGTGTCATTATAGAATTTCTCAAAATTACTCTGGTAAATCATGGGAATACATTTCAGCATGTTATTGTCTATAAATATTTAGTTTCAAACTAAAAATGGCAGGCTAGAAGGATTTTCTTCGCTATTTGTGACAAAGATCTAAAAGGATAAACACAGAGTCAGTTACCTACTCGAATGAGTCAGATAGCGGTATTTGATAGGTTAAATACCAGTGATGAAGTCAGTGTGAAATTATCAATAGCCTATCATGCACCGAAAAATGGCATTAAATCCAAGATATCAACAATAACAGCCTACGACAATATGTTTCTGAATTTGCCTAAAATCATCAAGTGCACGCGACTTGACGAAGCGACCTCTGATGACGGTCGTCAAGACAATTGTTCCACCACTGAACCAGTCTGCTCTGCAAATCAGTTAGCCAGTCCAGTTACGACAGTCTGAATATGGGAGGTGGTGAAATTCATACCGATATTACAAGATGCATGTTGACATTGTACCCGGAGTGGAATCACTCTTAGATGTAATCGGTTTGCATGCCGGTCGCATTAATTAACCCAAGACGACTTTGTGGAAATAAAAAACAAAACCGATTCGACGATTGTCTCAGTATTTTGTCTACCTCTAATGGGACCTTAAGAGCGGCTAGAAAATTTACGGCATTACATCTATAACAAATACTCAACCGACATATACCACCCCACCCATCCAACCCGACACATTCACCATAAACACAAATGATTCATATGAGCTGGCGGAGTATGCATTCATTAGTAGTAACACACCTGTAACGATCAAGAAAATCTCAAAACAAAAGAGAACTTTTAACATGTTGAAAAACTAAATATTGGTCGCTCTGGGTCTGTACTTAAATGCAGATGTTTTACATGCTGACGTTTGTAACTTTGTTCACGTTGCAATGATTTCTTTGTGAATGAAGCACAAACAGACAATCACTATATGGTAAATATATCATATTTTCATATTCTTTTCCTTCAAGTAAACAAAAATACATCCCTAAAACTAGGCTATAGGAATGTTTTGTTAAAAAGACCTTCTCTTGGCATTTTACTGTAATAGAAACAGAATCAGAACACATATTTTAGCTCAATTCGTTTTATTCATTAAACTTTATTATTTAGAAAAATAATGATAATTGACAAACAGTCAACATTTAAACTGTTTTGTTCCAAAATCAACATAAATGTTACTTTCTTTTCAGATCTGAATGCAATATATTTCTCAAATTGTACTGGTATTTAAGAAAACCTTTCACCCTTCTAATCTCGACACATCCATTTTCATGTTACATACATAGATGACAGATATTCATCCCCTATTTCTTGAACCTGACAGAGTGTGCAATATCTTTCGTTATAGGGAACATTAGCCCATCTACCAGTTTCCACGGGAAACCTATGATTTGCAGTTCTAAACTTAATTATATTTATAGATATATTTTTGGTAATGTGTAATAGATCTTTTTCAAATTCAAAACTCTCTTTTAAATAACCTGTCACTAAGACCTTTACATGACGTATGGATGTTAGCTGCCCAAGCTTGTGTGTATTGATGATCTTCTAGTCATTGTTCTACTGAATTTGTTAACCATCAAACTGACACAAAACTTTGATTTCTCCATACACAGATTAACCCAACATCATCTAATATATATTTTACTTCAAATAACCATTTATTGACATAGGAAGTATCACCAAAGTGTTTCTATAAGAGAGAATACATACGAAATTTTTTCTTCATAGCCTCTAACCAATTTAGACCCATAGTTTATCATGCGACATTTAATGTTGATAATTAAAGGTAAACGGCCAGTTCGCCGTATACCATATATAGAAGGGTAAATTTTTTGACATTCAATATACTTCTGAGAAAGGAAAACTTAGTTTCATTTACTCTATCAGATTTCAAACGTCCCCAAAGTTCACAAGTACATCTTAAAATCGGTACAATGGATTGATTAGTTTCAGCTGACAGTCAATAGGCAAATGTAAATTGTGTCCATGCTTTTTATGTAAATGCATACCTTTACTGACTATGGGTACTAGATTATTCAGGCCATTGGAGAATTTTCCATTCTTGTAAAATATGGGGCCAAAGTACTTATCATAATATTTATGTTCATGTTTTCCAAATCCAGCTGGACACATTATTCCACAGTCTTCTCACATTACGTTCCCAAAACAGATGCAGTATTGTTTCCGGGAAAGTTTTACGAAACGTACATTTATTGGTATCAGACAATTTTATTTTATATAAAAATGAATTCATTGGTAAAATTGTGTGAGTAATACGAAATCGAAACCATTGCAATTTTGAGTTTCTTTGTATTGTAGATCTTTAGTATATATGTTAGGCCACACATCCATATTCAAATTAAAAGTTACATTCTATTTACTTAGACTAGTTGGTTTAACCTCCGTTTTCAAAAGTGGTTTGTAAGGGTCTTTATTATTATGAAATGGATAAATGGTTCGACTGGTGTCGTTACACCTAACTGTGACTTTTTACATAAGAACTTTACACATTGAATTATACCTTGAAAAGTAAGAAAATTCATGTTGAGACCATATTTAGTTTTACAAATATCAAATTAATAATAGTTCCCTGATATGTAAGCATATCACCAATATAGATTACATTATGTTCAAACTATTTTTTTTATAGAAAACTGTTACCTTGTTCAACCTTATAAGTAAGTTCATCTATAAATTTGTTTCCATATGATCTTCTCTTGTCCGGGGTCTTAACAGTTTCCATTACATTATAATATCACGCCAAAGAGGACTGTTTTGTCTTTTTGGATAATGTCATTGTATTTTCATCCAATAGGAACAGGTATTTAATCTTATATATTTCATACTCGAACAAACTGACCAATGTTCTATTATCTAGAAGAACTCTATAGCCCATATTATTTTCAAAACAAATATAAATTTATCAATGTATATCTTTAGAAAATGCTTGATGCATAACCTCTCTTTTAACTTTGTCAAATTTTGAACACATATAAAGGTGAAAAATAATTAATTTAATTCCCGGATAAAATTTTGCCGAGAATTTGGTGACTAGATGAATAAATTATTATGCTTTGGAATTGTAAAGTTTTCAAACTGTTATTTTATCAGTTGGTGTTAAGGATCGCTTTTCCTAATATTTTAAACAATAATTCAATCGCTTCTTTTTTATTTTCAAATTTTTTTATCTCTACCATTTTATCCACATCCACCGATAACGTTATGCCAATGTTCTAAATTTAGTCACCTACTGTAATTTTAAAATGTGATGAAATATTTCTACACCGTAATTTTTGTATCCTATCCAAACCGTTCTTGTTTTGACAATGTTAAGTTTCTTGGGCTCAAAATTAATAAGCATCTTTTTTTTAAAAATTGTCATAGTTAGGTTAAAAATCCAAATCACACACATACACACAAACACAGTGGAAAACCTATATATTTTCGTGCGTTATATGCGCCCTAGTTTAATACTGATGACGAAATAGACTTGTTCAAAACGGAAATAGGGATTTTACATGATTGCTAATTTGATATGAAATTTAGAAAACCGGTCATATAATTTCTATTTGTGTGTGCCTGAGCAAGACAGGGTAAGCCCGGGTGAGCAAAATATTTTTCAAACAGCTTATTTGAAATGAGCACAGACGTGAGATTCCGCTTATTGCATGGCTGAAGAAAATAATGATTTTCTTTGACCAAACTGCAGACTAGTATACTGAAATAACTTTGAAATACATACGACTTTTCTTTGCATGACGCAGATATGTTATTACATGTGTTACATATTTAAAAATTATGATATTACATAAATAGGAAGGTAGTCATGCGATAAATAATAACTATGTGTATTTTACATAAGCATGTGTTCGTTATGAGAGATTTTTCAATGCGAGATTTTGTCCAGAAGGCGATTTTATCAGTGTTGATGAACTGTTTCCACGACAGTTTAATTTTGATGAAACCTTTATGATTTTACAATATTTCATCTCGGCACACAACGTTGGTCTTCCTAAGAATTTCGTAAGATACGGTGCTCAACAGTGAGAGAAACAGCTTGATTGAACATGTATAATAACAATCTTTTTATCTTAAATGTTAGGTTTGGTGAAGACGAAAATATATGAGAATTCACATTGCGAAATGTTTCTGTGATTAACTATTCAGTCCCATCAGTATGCTTTCATGTTCGTTGATCGTTTCAGCATAACAAAACGTCACCCTCTTTACAACATTCACGGGTACTGCTAATCTACGAATGTATCCACAGACACAAAAACTATCGTTAAAGGAACCAGAATGGAATGAACAAAATAGATTAACACTGACGAAATTGAGGAAATAAAACATAGCATCAAACAAACACTAATATATTAGTGATGACGATACGAGTGAAAATACAACATGATTCCACGTCATGAATGAAATATTTCCGTATATCAACTCAAAAAAATCCGTAGACGTTCTGTTTATTATATATTGTTAAGGAACAAACCTTCGAGTTGCATGGATTTTTCTCAGTTCCTTGTCAATGCGATTAACGATGTATGATTTTGGATTGTACATATTGTTACGTGTAGGCTCGTACAAATGTAACAGAAGGAAAGAGTGAAGTCAACAAGCTTTGTATATTTTAACAAAATCATTTATGTCCCTAGAAAACAATGTAAAAATTGGTAAATAATACTTACGGTTTGTTAATATAATCCAAAATTTAATCCTAAGAATGAAAAGTACAAGTCCTATCACTAAATAGTTCTATTAGAATCCAGGTTCGAATCTCGACGACATACAAATATGGAAGGCGATGACGTCAGATGTGGTCTATGTACGAATATCAACAATTCCTCAATTGAATCACAGTTTTTGTTTCCGAATAATTCCAGAATAAATTTCCATGAATATCTTTCAGAATTTTTTATAAGAAAGTCAACTTGTTGAGTTTCCAGGAGAATAAATTATTAAATCCAAAAACAGATGAAAAACAAACAATCTGGCAACAAATAAAAAAAACCACCTTGTTCCTTCAAGATTTTAAAACGACTCTGACAGAAAAATATTAAGAATGTGTATTTAAACCCCCAAAACATCATTTCAAGTCTCGTGAGATGGGTCATGTGGTCTCTTACTACAAGAAATCTATCACGTACACCAGTGTAGCCCCACTTAAAAACCAATAATAAAGAAACGTTGTTTACACATAGTGATCACGCAATCAAAGTATGGCCCTGATACTGACCAATCATTTTAACTGCATGTTTACGAACTTCCCAACCTAAGACGAACTAGGTTAACTAAAAATAATTCTCCTGTAACATGTTTTACGTCTTAGATAAACAACATTTACTAAAAGAAAGTATCGAATTACTGAAAAAGAATTTCGAATCCTTTCAATAATCATTACAATAAAATGTAACGAAACAAAAATAAAATAAAACAAATTCTAAAACTAACACACAAACAATTTAATTACATATGCGTAACACTTCCCCCCATAAAGAAAAAAGAAAGATTTATATAATAAAGCTTTCTTTTTACCATATATAAATTACACATGAGGTAAACAAAATTACATAAGAAAAATATTATGAATTATATAAAGTGTATATAAAATAATATTTCTATACACGGGAAAGTGCATCTGCAATCAAATTGTCTTTTCCTTTGATGTGCCTGATGTTGAGATTATACTCTTGCAAAAACAAACTCCACCTTAATAATCTTTGATTTTTATTTTTCATCTTGTCGATGAAAGTAAGGGGGTTGTGATCACTATACACAACAACCGGAGAAGTAACTGAACTAATGTAAACCTCAAAATGTTGTAATGCCAAAATTAAAGCCAAACATTCCTTTTCGATTGTTGAGTAATTTCTTTGGTGCTTATTTAATTTCTTAGAGAAATACCACACTGGGTGATCAATACCATTGCTGTCTTCTTGAATCAATACTGCTCCAACCCCAACATCACTTGCATCCACAGATAATTTAAAAGACTGATTGAAATTTAGAGCTGTTAAAACCGGCGCACTTTTGAGTATGGCTTTTAACCTATCGAAAGCTTCCTGACATTTTTCGGTCCAGAGAAACTTGTTTCTCTTACTTAACAAATTTGTGAGAGGTTCAGCATTAGTAGAAAAATTGAAACAAAACTTTCGATAGTATCCGGCCATAACCCAAAAAGTCGCATTAATTGTTTTTTACTGACAGGCACAGGAAAATCAGCGATAGCCTTAACCTTAGCATCAATAAGTTTATCTTGACCATGTCCCACATTATGTCCTAGAAAAGTTACACAAGCACGGCAGAACTCACTTTTAGATAAATTGATTGTCAAATTAGCATCAGTGAGTCTTTCAAAGAATTTTCGAATCGTGGCTAGATGTCCTTTCCAGGTGTCGTTGTAGATGATGACATCATCAATATAAGCATCACAATTATCTAGACCGGAAGTAATCATATTCATCAAGCGTTGAAACGTACTTGGAGAACCCTTCATCCCAAATGGTATTACTTTATATTGATAGAGTCCATCTGGAGTCACAAATGCCGAAATTTCTTTCGCTCTTTCCGTAAGTGGAATTTACCAAAATCTTTTCAGAAATTCAAATTTGGTGACGTACTTGGCATTTCCAATTTTATCAATACAGTCATCGATCCTTGGTAATGGAAATGAATCTGTTTTTGTCACGCTGTTCACCTTCCTATAATCAGTGCACATATGCAAAGTTTTATCTGGTTTCGGAACAAATATGCATGGTGAACTCCAATCACTTTTACTGGGCTCTATGAAATCGTTCTCCAACAAATACTGAATTTCCTTTTTCAAGTATTCCTGTTTGAGAGGGTTCATCCTGCATGGGTGTTGTTTCACAGGTATTGAATCTATATTTTCAACGTCATGAAAAATTTTGTTTGTCCTCGTAGGAATATCCGGAAACAAGTGCTCATATTCGAATAATAACTGTTTAAGTTCATTTCTTTCTTGTTGTTAAATGTAAAAGTTTCTGGTCTAGATCTTTCATAATTTCCGAATTCCAAAAATTTGTTGCTCCGAGATCAACGGTGTCCAATTGAATTTCTTCACTTAAATCCTCAGTTTGTGGGACAGGTACAACTGAATTGTATGATTTACTTGGCTATCTCTTTCAATATACAAGTACTCCATTAATTTATTTAGACCAGAGTACTATTATTATAATATAACTAATTCATTTTCTTCTTAACTTTGTAAGGGCCGTAAAATCTAACTTGAAGAAAATTTTGAAGAATCAGCAAGAGAGAATGGACTCTATTACAGGACTCAAATGTTCTCTCAAGTAAAGTTTTGTGAAACCATAGTTTCACTTTTGACTTGAACTGCTGAGTGCCAAATTCAAGCGTAACAAGCTGGAAAATTCCAGACATGAAATTTGACCCTTGAGCCGATTGGACAGATTTGGGAAGGCCAAATTGAGTAAAACAACTTTATTAAAGCTTTTACTATAGTTTTGGTTTTAATATTCCTCAAAGGAATTGCCTCTGGGAATCTTGCTGACGCACACATAATGGTCAACAAATATTGGTTGCCTGACTTGGTCTTAGGTAAGGGACCAACACAATCTACCATAATTCTGCTAAATGGTTCGTCAAATGCAGGAATTGGTTGCAGATAGGCCTTAGGTATCTTCGGATTGGGTTTTCCTACCATTTGACAAGTATGACAAGATCTACAAAATTTACAAACATCACTTTTGATTTTTGGCCAATAAAAGTGAGTCAAGATCTTGTTATAAGTTTTGTTTATCCCTAAATGACCAGCCAGAGGAGTTTCATAGGCCAAACTAAATATTTCCTGTCTGTAAGATTTTGGAACTACAATCTGATCGTTGACTGACCACTCGTCATTAGCAGGTACCTCGGGATGTGTCCATTTTCTCATAAGAATTCCATTTTTAATGAAATAACAGACAGGTACTTCAGTGGCTTCAGTTTCACTAATGGCCCTCTGAAACAAACAGGAGATCTCGGGATCTTTTTCCTGTTCGACGACAAGTGATTGTCGTTTATCACCCTGATTAGATAAAAGAGAATGAGTATTTAAAAGAGGATCACTGTGATCAATATCTTTTGATTGATCCAAATTAGGAGTGAAAGTGACTTCATCAAAAGCCTGACCAATACATGTGTCAGCTAAAGGAATATTTTCCTTATCAAAATCATTCTCAAGAGCTTTCTTTGGCATAGCTCTGGTAACTGCACAAGCTAGGTATAGCTCAGGGTATTCTTTTTCAATTGGATCAAGTTTCTGATCCAAAGAAGGCTTGTCAGTTACAAGTGGATTAACCACAACCTTGTCTCCAGCTAGGTCGTTGCCTAGCAATAAATGAATGCCCTCAACGGGTAAGTTAGACACTATACCGACGGTCACAGGTCCTGAAACTAAGTCTGATGACAAATTTACAGACTGGAGAGGAACATTGACAAAGCCGCACTCTACTCCCTGAATGAGAATACTCTCATTAGAACAGGACTTCTCAGAAGAAGGCAAAATACCTGACACTAAAAGACTGAGAAGCTCCTGTATCCCTTAAAATTTTAATAGGGAGAGGATTGGCCAAATCACCCAAGAGTGATATAGAACCCTTCGACATGAATGGTTCATAATTCTCCATAATAAAATCAGACTGGGGTTTACTAGACCCAACAAATGTATTGCTTTCAATATATGACCGTGACCTTGACCTCTTAGAAATAAGAGCATTTGGGATAGGTCTATCTTGATTCTGATGCCTATATTTCAACTTGAAGCAATCAGAAATGACGTGTCCTCTTTTCTTGCAATAGGTACACGTAGGAATAGACAAGGATTTTGAATCAAGTTTATCAGAAGCTTGATTTTTAGAAGTTGTGCCAGACTGAGTTTTAGTAGGAGTCGTATTTGATTAAAACACTTTTCTATCAGTAGACTGCTGAGTGAAAGATTTGCTTACCGCAGGAACTTTATGAGTTAAGGAATACTTGTCAGCAGTAAGAGCAGCATTTTCCAAGGTTTTAATCTTATGCTCCTCAAAATGAGTTTTACTGTCATTATGAGTGCACTTCTTGAACTCTTCAAATTGCCTTTGTCTTTCTTCCATTTATTTTTTAAATTGCAAATGCATTGCTTCCCTTTTTTCTTTAAATTGCAAATCCATTGCTTCCTTTTTTTTCTTTAAATTGTAACTCCATTTGTTCTTTCTGTAACTGCCTATGTTTATCATTCTCTCTTGCTTCCCTTTGCATTTCTTCTAGATCAAACGCAAGCTGTATTATCTCTAAATCCAACTTTTTTAGCTCGACTTCCATCTTGTATTTCATTTTCAAAATTACTAAACACTCCTGAGTAAAATTCAGAACTTTTCTTCTTTTGAAGATATTGTAAATATAAGCCTGTTGTTTTCACTAAAGATTTCACACAAAATGTAAAATAGTACTTGGGATTTAGAAACTAGGGGAATTTAAATTTCAAAAAACAATTTTCTGAAATATTTAACCAAAATTCTTATATCCCAAGGACGAGTGACCCAGTTTTCTGCTGTTACGTGCAGGCTCGTACAAAGGTAACAGAAGAAAAGAGTGAAGTCAACAAGCTTTGTATATTTTAACAAAATCATTTATTTCCTTAGAAAACAATGTAAAAATTGGTAAATAATACTTACGGTTTGTTAATATAATCCAAAATTTAATCCTAAGAATGAAAAGTACAAGTCCTATCACTAAATAGTTCTATTAGAATCCAGGTTCGAATCTCGACGACATACAAATATGGAAGGCGATGACGTCAGATGTGGTCCATGTACGAATGTCAACAATTCCTCAATTGAATCACAGTTTTTGTTTCCAGATAATTCCAGAATAAATTTCCATGAATATCTTTCAGAATTTTTTATAAGAAAGTCAACTTGTTGAGTTTCCAGGAGAATAAATTATTAAATCCAAAAAAACAGATGAAAAGCAAACAATCTGGCAACAAATAAAAAAAAAACACCTTGTCCCTTCAAGATGTTAAAACTACTCTGACAGAAAAATATTAAGAATGCATATTTAAACCCCCAAAACATCATTTCAAGTCTCGTGAGATGGGTCATGTGGTCTCTTACTACAAGAAATCTATCACGTATACCAGTGTAGCCCCACTTAAAAACCAATAATAAAGAAACGTTGCTTACACATAGTGATCACGCAATCAAAGTATGGCCCTGATACTGACCAATCATTTTAACTGCCTGTTTACGAACTTCCCAACCTAAGACGAACTAGGTTAACTAAAAATAATTCTCATGTAACACGTTTTACTTCTTAGATAAACAACATTTACTAAAAGAAAATATCGAATTACTGAAAAAGAATTTCGAATCCTTTCAATAATCATTACAATAAAATGTAATGAAACAAAAATAAAATAAAATAAATTCTAAAACTAACACACAAACAATTTAATTACATATACTGCTTTAGATTGTGTATTTGGTCAAATATACGAATGTTTCCATTCAAATAAATAAATTCAAGCTACAACTTGAACTGAGAAAATTTAAAAGTAAACATCCAAAAATTTCGAAAAAATCAACAGTTTGGGAAACAAAAGCAATGAGTCAAATATTACATTAGATAAACTATGAATTCTTTAAAGATTTAAACAGATGTGGCTATAATAGCAATAACGAGGAGTGCGATTTACACAGGGACATGGATATTGAACTCCTCAGTAAGGAAGATATATAAAATGTAATAAATTCTATTAAAAATAATAAGGTACCATAAACAGCAAACTAATAAATAAACATGTACATACACATGATATGTACAATTAGATAAATAATATGTGCAGAGTTTTTTAACTATGAACTTCTACGACTATTTTCACAGAGCCTTAAAAGGAAAAAACCACTCGCTCAGTCGCGGTCATGTATGAAAAAATGGTAACGAGTGACTTTAGAAACCTATTGTTTTTCTATTCAGTGAAATGTATTTTGTGAGCTGTTTAAAGAGACAGCATTATACTGTGTTTAAAGAGACAGCATTATACTGTGTTTAAAGAGACAGCATTATACTGTGCTTAAAGAGACAGCATTATACTGTGTTTAATGAGACAACATTATACCGTGTTTAAAGAGACAACATTATACTGTGTTTAAAGAGATAACATTATACTGTGTCTAATGAGACAACACTATACTATGTTTAATGAGACATTATACTGTATCTAAAGAGACAACATTATACTGTGTTTAAAGAGATAACATTGTACTGTGTTAAAGATGACGTAATATTGATTGTCTTCAAACTGAATTTGATAGTCATCCGTCATTTTGATGAATACACTGATTGTAAAGCTTACGAATACCAGTGTGAATGATGAATGATATTTTTCTATCATTTCTTTTCGTTCCAATGTTCTATATATACATCTCTGTTTGCATCCTAAAATGAGCCACATATCAAGACAATTTATTTACTGCTTTTAAACTATTTCGGACATTTTGTCACGTTCTTTTCTGTCCTAAAATCATGCTTGCTGACTCGCATGGCTCAATTAATACATAGTATAGAGAATTCAACCATTTAGGCTGCAACGAGTATTTTTTGTCGCTTCTCTATTAAGTTGATTTTGAAAATTCAAACACTTACTTGTTATAAAATAATAAGCGACATTAACTGATTGAAAGAATTGTCTTTTGTAATTTGTAAAGGACATTATAAAGTTTGTTCTCTTGTATTCGTACATAAATAACCCTAAATATTTATCGTATCATTCAGTGTAAGTAAGACAAAACAACATATATATCATCGTATGATTCAATGTACGTAAAATAAGATATATTTCATTTTATAATTCAATGTACGTAAAACAAGATATATTTCATTTTATAATTCAATGTACGTAAAACAAGATATATCTCATTTTATAATTCAATGTATGTAAAACAATAACATATGTCATCGTATCATTCAATGTACGTAAAACAACAACATAAATTTCATCTTGTCGTTCAATGTATGTAAAACAACAACATGTATTTCATCTTGTCATTCATTGTATGTAAAACAACAACCTTTAATTTTTATCGTATCATTGAATGTACGTAAAAGAACAACATGTATTTAATCTTGTCATTCAATGTACGTAAAACAACAACCTTAATTTTTATCGTATCATTCAATGTATATAAAACAATACAACATGTTTCATCATGTCATTAAATGTATGTAAAACAACAAAATATATTTCATCCTGTCATTAAATGTATGTAAAACAACAACCTTTCATTTGTATCGTATCATTCAATGTACGTAAAACAACAACATATTTTTCATCGTGTCATTAAATGTATGTAAACCAAACAACGTATATTTCACCCTGTCATTAAATGTATCTAAAACAACAACATACACAACATCGTATCATTCAGTGTTTACAGTCTCCACAATGTACCTTTACGTAACAATACGCAAAGTACGTGTCCGCCACGAAACAGTTAATTTGCAATAGCTATCCTGAGGTTTGATATAGAAAGACGTTATCAGTCATGACACTTGACAACTGTACTCGTACAGAAGGTCAAGTCCGTTATCAATTCTCATTTAAGACAAATTGGACTTGGAAAAATGTCGCTTGTGGTCTCTTAGAATAACTATCCTCTTTTACATCATAAATGGGAATCTCTCTCTCTCTCTCTCTCTCTCTCTCTCTCTCTCTCTCTCTCTCTATATATATATATATATATATATATATATATATATATATATATATATATATATATATATATATATATATATATATATATGAGATAAGACTCTATTAAGACTCTATTAAAAGTGTTAATCGTATGATCCTTTGTGCTACCACACTTTGGATTTACTTTTATAAGAAACTGGTATTTTCATCTCTTTACTTAATAAAGAAATAACTAAATTTTCCTCTCCCCCCCCCCACATTATGTTGATTATGGAAGCGTTTTTGTATATTTTCAAGGCTAAAGGTTGATCTTCATGTGTCATATTTTATAATCTGTTTTCAAAATCGCTGTTTTTATAGGGGTTTAAATTGTCCACCGTCAATAATTGTGTTTCATTTGTTATACAAATCATAATGGTTCATACAGCTAATAATAAACGTGTTTAAATGTATCGCCTCAAAATTAAATTGATGTAAAATAAATATAGCTTTTATGTTTCGATGTGAAAAATATTTTGTTAGTGAAATACTTTGGTATGGAATGGTCAATGACTGAAATTTATTTTACATGAATATTACTACACTAGAAGCTGTCTCTAAAATATTTTTAAAACATACTGCGATAGGTATTAGTTATATACGTCCCAGAAACCTCTTAAGCGACCAGGAATGGAGTTTACATAAATATTATCAACATCACCCGATGATTAATACGTGACTTAGACACATTTCGCTTTCTTACTTAGCAGCTTCCAAACGTATATGCATAAATCAATATCAAACTTACCGATCAGAATTTCTTAAACGCTCCTTGTTGTCATTACTTTACTTCTTTAACACATCAACATATCACCATACTTTGTCCCACCCCAAGGGTCATATTTAAACATTTAAACCATTGTGCACATGTAAAGCATTAGCTATATTAGCTATCTCTCTCTTGGTAGTCTCTCGGGGGCCGAGGAAAACATGTTGTGCGGTCTCATCGACGATGGACGCGCATGTGGCTACGGAGTCCAAATCCAGATGCACACAGGCGGTTGCAGGTGGGGCATGGGACACCGGTGGTTGGGGGTGGCTGGGACGCAGCTCTGTGACATCTCTCACGAGCTGCAGCAAGACGCTGGCGGCAGTCAGTCTCGAAGGTGGAACTGGCTTTTCTGCTCAGGGCTCGCCAGTGACTTCTGTCTGAGGCAGTGAGCTCGAGTCGGTGGGTTTGAAGGTCTGCCCATTTGATGTGCGTCTTGACGTTGTCTATGTACCTCTTGCAAGAGCGGCCTTGGTTTCGGTTGCCCTGGACTAGCTCGCCAAAGAACAGCTGCTTTGGGATTCTGTTTTGATCCATGACATGGCCGGTCCAACGAAGCTGGGCCTGGATTAGTTTGGCTTCTTTGCTTGTTGTGTTAGCTCTATCAAGGACTTCCTGGTTAGGGATTCGGTCCTGCCACTTGATCCGCATGATGGATCTCAGGGAGCGATGGTGGAATTGTTCCAACTGACTGATGTGCCTTCGGTCGACAGTCCACGTTTCACAGTCATACAAGAGAGACGTGAGGACAACTGCATTGTACACCTTCATCTTTGTTGACAGGTGTATGTCCTTGTGCTGTAAGACCTTGGTTCGGAATCTTTCGAGTGCTTGGCTGGCTTTTTGGATCCTCGCAGTGATCTCTTTGTCCAGGAAGCCATCACTGGATATGGTGCTGCCTAGGTATTTGAAACTGTCCACATTCTTCAGCTGCGTATCGCCAATGGTGATGCATGGTTGTGAAGGGACAGTGTTTGAGGTGGGCTGGAAGAGGATTTCTGTCTTACTTTGGCTAATTGTGAGTCCAAACAGATTGGAGGCCTCAGAGAACCTGTCCACAATTGCCTGTACGTGAGTCTCTTCATGGGCCATGAGGGCACAGTCATCTGCAAAGAGTGCTTCAGTGACGAGTCTTTCTAGCGTCTTCGTTTTTGCAGCTAGGAGATGGAAATCAAACACTCATCCATCCAGGCGATATCTAATGTAGATACCAAGGTCAAGGTCACGGATGGCTTGGCGCACTATCTGCGTGAAGGAGAGGTTGAAGAGTACCAGAGAGAGTACACAGCCCTATTTGACACCGTTAGATATGGGGAATTTCTCAGAGGGTTCACCGTCTGAGATAATCTCTCCAGTCATGTCATCATGGAAGAGCCGGATGAGTTTGGTAAACTTCTGAGGACAACCGAGCTTCTTGAGTACTACCCATAGTGCGTCTCTGTTGACTGTATCGAATGCCTTCGTCAGGTCCACGAAGACGGCATACAGATTCCTGTTCTGCTCAAGGCATTTCTCTTGGACTTGTCTCACTGCGAAGATCATGTCAACGGTGCTGCGGTCTGGGTGAAAACCACACTGAGACTAGGGTAGGTTATCTTCTGACCATGCCGCAATAACCCTGTTGAGAATGATGCGAGCAAGTATTTTGCCAGATATGGAGAGCAAGGAAGTGCCTCTGTAGTTACTGCAGTCCGCACGTGTGCCTTTATTCTTACAGAGGGTCACAATTGATGAGTCGCGGAGGTCATCTGGCATCTCCTCTTCCGTCCAAATGCTGATTAGCACATCGTGGAATACCTCCAGAGTCTATTTACTGACAGCCTTGTACACCTCCGCTGGGATGCCATCCTTTCCAGATGCCCTGCCACGGTTCATTTGTTTAATGGCCGTCCTCAACTCCTCTATCGTTGGCGGAACATCCAGTTGGTCGTGCGTTGGCTGTTGGAGTATTTGGTCAAGAGCAGATTGGCTGACTGATGAGGACCGGTTCAGGAGATGGCTAAAATGTTCTTTCCATCTGTCCTTAATGCCAGCCTTGTCCTTTATTAGTGTACTGCCATCTGCAGAAAGCAAGGGGGCAGAGCCAGACTATGAAGGGCCGAAGATTGACTTGATGGCGCTGTAGAACTCTTTGGAGTTGTTAGTGTTGGCATAGCGTTGCACTTCATCAGCTTTCCTTTCCCACTACTGGCCATGCATCTTGCGGATTTCTCTCTGAGCCTCAGCTTGATAGGGTCTGAAGCGATCTTTTTGGGGTATGGAGTTTGGGTCATTCTGCCAGTCCATGAATGCTTTGTTCTTCCTGGCAAGCAGATCTTCAATGGCACCGTTGTTCTCGTCGAACCCAGTCATAATGGGTTCGCTTATGGAAACCTCTAAACCTTTAAATAAGTTGGAGACTTTTATGTGACGCTGTCAATATGAGATTCCATGGCATTTTCAACAGCTGAGTTCCTCAGAGTATTTGCTTGTTCAAAGTCTATACAAGTTGGGAGAAAGTTTGATTTCTTCCCTTCAGATGCTAAGTTTAGCAGATATTGAAAAAGTTATCTATATTATGGTACTTGATGAAAACAATATTTTACATGCAAACATTCATAATATTAATCATTTTCCTCATTCCATGAATACTAAGTAAATGTATTTTACCCCAGGAACTGAACAGCTTAATTGGATACGCTCTAAATAACGTGTAGATCATATAATCTTTCACCATAACAGTTCCATTTCTATGAATGTAAGATGAGTTCACAGTGAGTCTAAACAGACCAAGGTGTTTTGGGTCCTAATATGGGAGAGTCATATCAAGGACTATATTACGTTGTTTTGAAGAGTTTTGTTGAAAAGGGATTTTAAATATCCTTGATGTGACGTGATACCTGAAAAAGGAAGAAAAAAAGAACTCAACTGAACTGAAAAGGTTGTATATACAGTTAAGAAAATTCATTTAGAACGATGCCCTGTTCAATGCATTTTGCATTACATCCAATATGCAAAGACGAAATATTGAGTACATTAGCTAAATTATGATTTAAATAATTTATTAATCTCTCGGGTCAGCTAACTTTAAACCATTTTATATAGCTTCTAGCTTCATTGCATCTGTTACAATGTCCGCGTTTTTCGTCTTCTTGATTGATGTAATTCCATCTGTACAGCCGTTGTTGGGAATGATGTCTCGCTAGGTTTTCACGTTCACACGGAGTCATCGGCTTCAACAGCAACAGCCGTAGTTGCTCAAATATGAATATTGCTTCCGGTACACTATTTATAGAAATATAAGGCGTAGTTGCCACTTTTCTAATCTGAAACTTTGACTTAACGCTATCTAAATAAGCCCGAAGGTTTTTATGTATTTAGGTGGCGCTCTACAGTTTCGCAGTTTGCATAGGGTTAGAATTTTTAAAGAAAAAAGAATTTCCTCGGGTGTCCTCACTAGTTATACTGGCTATTTAAAAAAGACCTTGTATATCTTAGGTATTGTTCAAAGAACCTTTGATTCCCTTTATTTTGGTGTATGTTTGATGGATGTAATATGGGTTATAGAGTATACAGCTTGGCCTTATTCTAGATGTGCATCTTTCAAAAACTGCTAGTTCCACTTGGTCATTTTCACTTCCTGGACTTCAGAGGTAAATTGTAAAAAAATGGGCCGATAACTTTGTTTGCTTTTTATATATTTGGTAATTCATCCATTGCACTTTCAGAAGCTGGTATTGTCTAGTTGGGCAAAATTCATTTTCCCTATTTTAATATGTGCTAAAGATAGTATACTTTAGACTAATTCAGGCTGATTTTTTTTTAGCACAAGGGAGCAGTCATTTTAGTTAGCAGCGTGCTTAGATCATGTACAATTTCCATAAGTACAATGTCCATAGAAATGTCAGCCACATTACATCAAAGTAGTATAGAGGTATGCTAACATTCTCTCCACTGTGCATGTTTCAAATGCAAACAACTTCACCTTACATACGTCACTCTCTTAAAAGTACATAACAACTGGTGAGCACCCCTTTAACTGGTCAGAAAGTTGTATTTTTACAAGGACAATAATATCCTAATTTTATTTATTTTTTTAATAATAAAGAGAAATACTCCATTAATGTACAGTACCCTATTAATAATAATTGGACCTAGTGTGGCGTAACAAGATAAATGTTCTACATCCATTGAACACTTATTGGGTAAACGCTGTCTACTGATAAATGGATGGTATAAGGGAGGTAACAAAAATGTACTGTACAATATAAGCCTCTGCAGTTGTAGCCCTATCAGAGCGACACATCCAGCTGATTCAAGCCCAGAGTCCAGTGAATAAACAATAATTGAAAGGTATTTGCAAATTTCTCCGAGATTCAAAAAACATCTCACTCAACCTCATCTCAACAACCTCATGTAGTTATGTAGCTGAGACGAAACTACATCGTCAGATGGATGATAGAGTGCTGTAATCAGACTGATGACTCTATGTTGATAGAGTGCTGTAATCAGATTGATGACTATATGTTGATAGGGTGCTGTAATCAGACTGATGACTATATGTTGATAGAGTGCTGTAATCAGACTGATGACTATTTATTGATAGAGTGCTGTAATCAGACTGATGACTATATATTGATAGAGTACTGTAATCAGACTGATGACTATATGTTGATAGCGTGCTGTAATCAGAATGATGCCTATATGTTGTTAGAGTGCTGTAATCAGAATGATGACTATATGTTGTTAGAGAGCTGTAATCTGAATGATGACTATAGGTTGTTAGAGTGCTGTAATCTGAATGATGACTATATATTGATAGAGCGCTCTAATCAGAATGATGACTATATGTTGATAGAGTACTGTGATCTGAATGATGATTATATGTTGATAAAGTGTTCTAATCAGAATGATGACTCTATGTTGACAGAGTGCTGTAATCAGAATAATGACTATATTTTGATAGAGTGCTGTAATCAGAATGATGACTAGATTTTCAAAGAGCCACCTTGGGACAGTCTGCAATATGTTCCGCAATCTAGATACATAGTTTAGATGTGTTTGTGCCATGTGACATCCTGGCAGTTGGCAAACTGTGGTGTATATGTGCCATGTGGGATCTTGCCACTGGCAAACTTGGGTGTGTTTGTGTCACGTGGGATCCTGCCACTTGGCAAACTGTGGCGTATTTGTGCCATGTGGGATCCTGCCACTTGGCAAATAGGGGTGTGTTTGTGCCACGTGGAATCCTGCCACTTGGCAAACAGGTGTGTGTTTGTGCCACGTGGAATCCTGCCACTAGGCAAATTGGGGGAAGATAAAGCCTGTTTATCTTATTTTCAAGCTTGTTCTCTACATCAGAACTGGTTGTTTTTGTTGCTTTGCATTCAACGCTGTCATTTTATTCATTTATCTTTTTTCTTTTTTCTCACAGTCGCTTTAATAATATATGTTTCAGGATTACATTCCAGTACTCATTTTCAATACAGAAAAACTACAGCTAGAGCAAATCAAAAGGATACTATCCTGAAGAGTTGTTGTCAATTTTTCCATTACTTGACTGCAATCCTTCACTACGCAGACCATATTTGTAGGTATTCATGGTGGTCCCTTGTGGTTCAGTGGTCTAATGCGCTTGCCTTTTCCAATCACTGCCATCTCACCACGTCGCTTCGAGTCTGGGGCTCGGGCAATGTGGGTATGTGAGAAAGCTGTCAGTAGATTCTTTTGTGTCGATGGGTGTTACCGGGGTTTTTCCCGAGTTCTTCCTCCACCAGTTGTATTGGCCGCCATGTATAACTTATTTTGCTTTGAGAAATGGCGTTAAACCCCAAAACAACAACAGGTATTCATGTTTTGAGTACGAATAGGTGGTTCAGACTGACTAGTTATATTTTACGTTACCATAATCGATCTTAAATCAACCAACTTCCTGCATCTCTAGGGTACTAATTGTTGACACAAAGTACTGCCTAGAATAACCCAGTTCCGATTTCCTTTAATTTTTGGTATATTTCAGTGGTTATGAAATTAAACATATTGTGGTTAGAGCCTCATTATGGGAATACAATTATGGATAACCAGTCATTCGGGGCATAGAAAATTGTAAATATTATATTTGACAAAACCAGCAATTTTGATGCGCAAATATTTTGGCGATCACTAGACAACTCCGTATGAAATTCATTTTCACAAACTTAGACATTTCATTTCCTTTTTTCAAGATTTCGATTTTTTGTTTACGGTATTTTTTAAAGTTATTTCCCTTTCCACAGTAAATGACAGGGACTTAATGGCGGCCAGGTTTCATGTCTGTATACTGATCTAAGACATTTTGCCAAAGACAGTCTAAAACTGTATCAGATGTAATAAAGAAAAGAAGTGATATATTCGGGTACGTTATATCTTCTCCATGTGTGTGTGTGTGTGTGTGTGTGTGTGTGTGTGTGTGTTATTCATTATTACAATCTGCCAACAATAAAATCATTTATGATTTTTTTTAAATTGAAATTATGAACAAAACATTGGACATGCAATTCTTTAAAAAATGATATTCATTTTTTAAAATTATCTAATCCGATTGCTTCTACTAACATATCTTTTTGTAAGTTGTGTGACTGATACATGATTTTTAAGAACAACTGGACGAGTGAACTGTAATAAGTACAGGTTCACATAAACTCTGGCTTCCAGCCAGTTGCTGGTAACTGCTACCTTGATAATCATGTAAAACAGCAGTTTTCTAAATGGGTCCCTGTCAAAATAATTTAATGTGATATTTTCAACTAGTCTTATTTAATATTTAAAGATATGGACGTATTCAAGGCTTGTGTAATTTTCAGCAACTGTTGTAATGGACGATACAACTCCCGTAGTTATATCAGAACACTCAAATACCAATAGTCGGTAGGGAAGTAGAGCTAGCCACCTGTGGCATCAGACGCTTTGGATTCAAAGTAGAGAGAAAAATTACATCACGAGTGGCTTTCCAGTTACTATACAGCAAATTAGCACCGCAAATAGAAAAGAATGGATTCTTTGTTCAACCAATGGTATGAATTTAAACAGATTTTAAAATTGCAACGGATTGAGCAAACAAAGAGGAAATTGATAATGTCATTCCAAAGATTTGTAAGCGGATTAAATGAAAACTTACTGGAAAACCTTGGCACTGATTCTTTCATGCGGCATGTTTATCCAAGGACTAGTCGGTTCCAAGATAAGGACAGTTGTCTAAAATATCCATCGATGAAATATTTAGACTGTTCAAACACATAGCAGTGTCTGATACAATATTGATTGATAATTTAATTCCACATGGATTATTACCGGTAAGAATCGTAACCCATTCAGCATGTGTCAACACAGCTAGTCTCGTACTTCATTGAAGTTTGTGTTACATTTTACTTATATGTGAATTAATAACTTTCACAGACTTGACAGCATATGATATTCTAACAATGCCAGATGATGCAGTTGTAACTTTGCGCTTTGTCAAAAGGGGTGTAGATGACGTATGTTGGTTTGTGCAAGGAATCAGACTGAGTTATACTGAAACGCAGCTTAAGTGCTTACAAATTAAACAGGCGTGTGTAAAACAAAAACACCCTCGTCTTCCATGAACCATACTGCAGGGCCACTTTCTAAACTACAGAATAAAATACAAAACAATGAGAAAATCGAAAAGGTACAAATGAGAAAAAATAATTCCGAATTGGAATTATGGTGACAAGAATAGTATATAAAACAAGCGTCATCCTTAAGTATTGGAGTTCATCGGTATTCTCTGGTCGATTCCTTGTTTCAGCTAAGACATTAGATTCGGTAAGCGAAACCCATTGCGACAACCCTCATAATTCACCGTCAGAATGGGCATTGAATCATGTCCCTGGGTTTGTCTCTCACAAAAGGAGTTGCCTACCACCAGGAATTGACAAGTTAGAGAGAGATTTTGGGCTTTCGCTAAAATGCATAACCAACATTTCTTCACACAGTGTTGAAGATGTGGTCCAGCTATATTCTCATTTGTGTGTGTGTGTGTGTGTGTGTGTGTGTGTGTGTGTCAATTACGAATATTTTTTGCAGTGGTCGACCTTATAATAAAGATTTTGGTCTTGGAAGTCGAGGGTATATTATTTCGAAAATATGAGCGGTCTAGTCATGTTCTCGCAACGGGAAGGGAGTAGTGAGAGTATGAGAGTGTTTTTCTCTTCCTATGCGGTGGTCAGTAACTCACATTACACATAATCGGAACATTAAGTTATGGGCTAACAAGATAATTGTAATTAGAATTCTTCAATTTTATATTTTCTTCATCGTTTAGTGATAACATGAAAAAGACCTTAGAATACAGCTTCACATTTGCCATTGTATTTTGTACAGATTGAGGTCAAAGCCCTAGACTCCCATGGCTTTGTCCTAGTAGCATCATAATATCGATTTTGAATTTGGTACTGATTGAGGTCAAAGCCCTCGACTCCCATGGCTTTGTCCTCATATCACGCTCTCATGTCCGTGAGTTAGCTTTATAACAGCTGAAAATGTTTTATGACAATCAAACTTTTGAGAACTAGACAAGCATAACACTAACAAATAAACAACAGCGATAGGAAGAATCCAGCTGTAGCGTTCTTCGAAACCAAATGGGATGTTTTCAAATACCGATGAGCCCCTGCAGGCCAAACTGCCAGAATTTAATCAGCATTTCTCTGGCAGCTGAGTTGGGTTGTATTGCATCGACTATCACAAAGACTTCTCTGTTGTGTTGGTTCGAGAGCAACTGGTCCAGCACCTGCACAACGCTAGTTTCAAAACGCAAAGACATGAACACTAAGACGAACAATGCTAGACAACACCAGTAGCGTTGGCAACCTCACATTCACGTGAATAACCAACAAATAGATATAAACCCAGATCTATAATAGCGTCATATTGTAAGGATCCTAGATAAATGAAACGTTTTTACAACACTGAACTTTAATACTTCAACATCATTTTGGCAAGATAGCTTATTTATTTTGACACATAATCCAAATTGACACATAACAATAACTTCGAGTTTACCAGACACAATCCTTAGAACACTGTCATGTCTTGTATTCCTTTGTTAATAGCACTGTACTGTAACAGTGTTTTGTTTCTTTCAAATCGCATGTCTGTCAACTGGTTTTTTTTTTTTTTTTTTTTCTTTTTTTCCCTTTCACTGGCAACTGGCCTCAATCAGTGCGTCAATATCATCGGTCTAAAACTAATATTAGTTTAAACACAACTTGCGAGTTTTCATGCAAATACACTGCATGGGATGATCCAGTGATGTTTGCACTTATTGGGTGTTGACAAGGACTTATTTGCTGATGTTAAGCGCAAGTAGGACCCAATACGTTTGTTGCTACGAAACATGACGTGACTTCATGTAAATCACGACTCAGCTGTTCATAGGACCATGTCACACCATTATATTATGTAAATATTTCTATCCCACTGTCGACCATATTATTGTGTACGGATTATTTATATAAAGTTCTTCTCATAGTGTCCAATGTTATTGGTGGTTTAACTCTCAGATCGAAAGAGAGAGTAATATAGTTTCTGGCCGCACTTGATAGTTAGATCGCTGGTGTGCGGAGAGGTACTGGGTTCAAGCTGTAAAGGAAAGGCAAACTCTGTGTGAAGTATACGCAGAACCTTTTCTTTACTGAAATCAAATAGCACTCGATATAGAAATAATTGCACATACGAAGTGATACATTTTCGATATAAAAATTAATATAAAATTATTATATTTATTAAAGCTGACCAACTTCATACATTTCTGGAATATCTGACTTTTAGAATATAATATAAAACAATAAACATCGAATGAGTTAACGATAGCCAAAATGCGAAAGAATTCAATATTTCAAACTAATACCAAAATAGTTTGAAGTAAAACCAAATTACTGAATTATTTTACTTTTCTACCAAGTTATACAAAGGTATTTTATTTCTAAATTAATAATTACTTTGAGCAAAGTTAGTAGCGAAATCATTATATAATAAATCAATACTACGATTATAAATACATGTAAGTTCTTATTAAATTTAGACAATCCATTACACAGTATATTTCATAATTAATATTATATAATGAAAACAATATAAAATGTTTCGAGAGAGAAGTGAACTAATAATGTCTTTAGATATTTGAATTATTGCATTTCAGTACTAATAGAAAGTCTTTAAAATGTAGTAACGTATTGTCTCTTGCCTGTAAAGGAAAGGTAAACCTTATATGCAGCCTAGGCTGAGTTTAGCCCAAACACTCAGGCAGCCGTTATATATATATATATATATATATATATATATATATATATATATATATATATATATATATATATATATATATATATATATATATGTGTGTGTGTGTGTGTGTGTGTGTGTGTGTGTGTGTGTGTGTGTGTGAATAAAGCATTGATACTTTTCTGACCTTATATATATATATATATATAAAGAATACAAATCATATGGCGAATAACAGTCCTATCAAGTGCACTGGATCCAGCAAGGGATTATGTGTGTCAGGGATTGATTCAGATTCATGTCAAGCCGCAAATTATTGGTAAGAGTTCAAACAGATTCAACAAAAGATGGAATAAAATAACCCACGATGCGTCCATGAAACTGACAGCCATACTTGGGGAAAACTTAAATCATCAATATCTAGTCAAATCAGCAACCATCGAAGAAACTAAAACTGCAGCTGAATTCAGTTTCCTCAGAGGAACAATTACAAACGTTTTAGTCTAAATTAAATAAGGATCAACAAAGACTCTCTGAAAAACTATACAAAGTCAGAGAAAGAAAACTCAGAAGTCAGGATCTACAAATAAATCACTGCTATGAAGAAACTTCAATTGACGAAATTTCTTCTAAAAGCAAACGTAAGAAGAAAAATCGCCGTAAAAGGAAGAATCGTAAGCACTCTATAGCAAACATTAATTCAACTGTTACTAACACAGTGGTCAACATCTCAAAGTTAGAACTTACGGAAGAAGAAATAAAACTTTTATGGAAGGGTTTTAGTTTCTGTCCCCGTCCAAAGACATACGACAGAGGGAAGCTGAAAAAGGACACCGAAGAGTTTAGCCGCCGACTAAGACTCAAGGCCCATTTTGCCTTGCAGGCCATATATAAATCAGAGGAAAATATAAGCTGCGACCAACCCACATTCAGAAAGAAAAGTAATTGGGCCCGATCAAAAAGTTCAATTCCAAATCTAGAAGCCTTCACCAACTCAGTTGAAAACGACACTTCCAGACACTACAATCATACTAACAGATACTCTAATTTGACAAAAGAAGAAACAGATGCCTTACACTCACTGAAAAGCAGAACAGACATCATAAATAAGCCTGCAGATAAGGGTTCCGCTGTGGACGTTATGAATAGTGAAGACTACATTTGTGAAGCAAGTAGACAACTAAGTGACGCTAGGTTCTACCAAAAACTAGACCATGATCCAACACTGGAATATGCAAAATCCATCACTAATATTATTCACGAGGCGTACCAAATCGGGCACATAGACCAGCAAAACGAGAAACTACTTAAGTCCAGAAAACCCAAGGGCAGGTAATTTTATCTTCTACCTAAAATCCACAAACAAGGAAACCCGGCGGTTACGGACATCCCACAGAAAAGATATCAGAATATTTGGATTATTTTATGAGACCACATGTCCACAAATTACCATCATATCTTCAGGACACAACAGATTATCTTATAAAAAGCAAAGCAAGCGAACCATTACTGCCAGATACATTGCTTGTTTCCTTAGACGTCACGTCTTTGTATACTAACATGCCGCACAACGAAGGGATACAGGCGTGTAGAGAAGCATGGGAAACAAGAACTGTAGATCATCTACCCACACACTTCCTAGTCCAACTCCTGGAGCTTGTCCTAAAACTCAATAACTTTGAATTTAATGAAGAAAACTACCTCCAAATCAATGGAACCGCAATGGGTACAAAAATGGCCCCTTCGTATGCTAATATTTTTATGGGAAAACTGGAGCATCGGTTTAATTTACACCATACCAGTGGGTACGCTTTATCGATGATTTAGAAATGACGTCTCAACATGGAAGAGAAAGTCTGGACGATTTCATATCAAAGGCAGACAACTTCCATTCTTCAATAAAATTCACGGCAGAAATCTCCAGCTCAAACCATGTTTTCTTGGACACAACAACCAGACTGGTAGAAAACAAACTCCATACAGACATCTACTCGAAACCAACCGACAAACACCAGTATCTCCCCCCAACCAGCTGCCATCCAAAACACTGCATTAGTAACATCCCATATAGCCAGGCACTGAAGATACGCAGAATTTGTTCCGACGATGAAACATTCCTAAAAAGGTCTGAAGAGCTATCTAAACATTTAATTTACCGAGGCTACGACAAAGACCTGATTGCGGAGGCAGCCCAAAGGGCTAAGCAAACAAACCGCGATGATCTACTAAAATATGGAAAGAAGGAAAAGGCTGATAGGGTACCATTTATCCAAACCTACCATCCAGACAAACCCAAAGTAGGTAAAATCATCGTGAAACACTGGCCCATCGTGGAATCGTCGGATGCACTAAAGTTAATCCTCCCAAACAAACCTGTAGTAGCCTATCGGAAACCAAAAAATCTCAAGGACATCCTAGTCAGGGAGAAGCTAACGACAGTCACTAATCAAGACCACCCTAGCCAATCTGGTCCCTGTGGCGATAAAAGGTGCAAAACCTATCAACATATGAGAGAGACCATGACATTTTCTAGTACAGTGACTAGAGAAAAACGAAACATACATGGTCCAAACAAAACGTGTAAAACAGAGAATGTAATTTATCTCATCACATGTAAGATCTGTAGCCTTCAGTACGTCGGAGAAACTGAAATGCTACACAGAAGGATCAACCTTCATAGATCTGATTGGATGACAAAGAAGCTGTACAGAAGCCCGGTCGCAGAACACTTATCCTCCCCTAGCCACACTTTCAGTGATAGAACACTTATTGCAATTGCTCACAACCCCAAATGGAGTTCGGAAACCAGGAAAGAAAAGGAATCGTACTGGATACGCCGCCTTAGAACATTGAAACCAAGCGGTTTAAACCAAGAAGACTAGAAAAAGACAGCCATGCACAAATGAAATTATTTATTTTTTGCAGCCGACACATTTTCTTTTAAATAATTTTCTAAATTTGCTTAATAGCCTATAATTACAACTATGACAATGAAGTATCGGGGATATAATTTGCGCCTGCATAAATTTACATAAAACCACAGATGTCGGTATGGCTCGTTGATTTCAAGGTCAATAAAAATATTTCCAAGCATCCGCAATAAGTTGAAATAAATTAGTTGAAACATAATAACTTTATAGGTTTAATTCCTGTAGAAATAGTCATGTAAAGTGTTGCAAACACAACGGTTTTTGTGTTTTACTTGTTTGTCTTGTCTTTGTTTTGTATTTGTCTTTGAACTCATTAAGAGTCGAAAGCGCTCAGGCTAGTTAGATACTAGTTTTGCACTGTTCGTTGTCAGTTTATTGCATATATATATATATATATATATATATATATATATATATATATATATATATATATATATATATATATATATATATATATATATATATATGTGTGTGTGTGTGTGTGTGTGTGTGTGTGTGTGTGTGTGTGTGTGTGTTTCATTAGCATTGTTTGTTGTGTTTTTTTATTTCCTTAAATGCTATTGCAATGTAACATTCTATGTTGGACTTAACCTTGTCCAAAGTCAAGTTTATTTTCTACCTGTCCTGAATTATTGATTTTGTTTCCGTAAGTAACTAATACATGCACGGGTTTAAAATTAGGATAAATATTTTTCTTAGAAGTAAACATGTTTATTTTTGTCTTGGTCTGGGTAATTGGGATTCCCCTGGCTTACCTGACAGAGTCCAGGTTATATATTATAATTTTAGCAACAAACCTTCAAATTAAAACTAACATCTTATTTTGTAAACTGTTATGTATATTTAATTTAATTGTTTGTTTGTTAGTTTTCTTTTATTATTTCATTAGATGCTATTGTAATGTAACAGTGTATGTTGGACTTGACCTTGTCCAAAACTGAGTTCATTTCTGCTTGACCTAAATTTATTTTTTTTTTTATTTTATTCATTATAAACAACTAATATATAGCTTAATTATTCTCCATGTGTATGGATTTTAAATCAGTGTTATTATTAATAGAAGAAGTAAATATGTTTATTTGGGTAAAGGGAATTTCCCAAGTGAATTTTACAGGTTATTGGTTTTATTTTGTAAACATCAGGATTATATTAGAAGGTTTCTTTCCATTAGGTAATGGGGTTATTTTTAGAAAATGCTAATTGTGATCTGAGGTCAGAAAACTATATATATTTTAACTGAGTGGGTTTTATCATTCGTGCTTTAACATCTACCACTTTCAAGTTGTATTATGTCGTGGCCAGTTCGGCTGAATTTTATTTCTTCAAAATATTGAATTCAAGTGATTATTTTATTTGGAAGTAAAAGAAGTACTCTGATAAAATTCTTGGAAGTTATAGTGTATTCAATCCTGGAATTATATTATGTGATTCAACAATAGACTGTTTGCACATCAACACACTAGGAGTCTAACTGACACTTCATCGCCTTCGGGTTTTTGGATTGATTTTGGACTTTTACTGCATTTTATTCAGGACTTTAAATTACTAGGATTTGTGCTTGTAATTCTTGGATTATTTCGGAATTTAATTTAGAATAGCGTTAGTTCTTTTTTCTCATTTTCACTTTGTATTCTACGGAAATAAATTATTTTTTAAATTTTACAAAGCTTATTGTCTTTCATTCTTTTCTATTACTTAGTTTAAGATCATAGACTCGTAACAAAACATTAAGAAATTTATTCAAGGTTATTTTCCATAAGGCATTTTTTTAATATAGAAAACGTTAATTGTGACCTGAGGTGACGTAGAAGACTATACTGTCTTGTTACAGGAAAGATTATTCATTCGTGCTTTAACATCGGAGCAGAATCAGTTTACTGTTGCGTACAGTATTTGATTTGGAATTATTCAAATTCTTTCTTCTCTGAAAATACAAAGGTGCCCTGATAACATTCCTCGAAATAGAGACTTGAATTTATACTAAAATTTCAAATAAGGATTTCTTCCTGTATAGTATTATTGTGATCCAACAAAAGACCGTTGGCACATCAACACTTTACGAGCCATTACAGGTACATCAACACTTTCTAGGAAAATAAATTATATGTTGAATTTTGTAAAGCTTGTTGTTGGTATATTAAAAGCCTATATCACTCAAATAGGAGAACTTCTAAATCGCAAACTTGCACAACTTTTAAAAATCAAGTTTTTTTTCATAAGATTGATCAGAAGTCCTTATCTCTTCCTACTTATACCTATTGCAAGAAGATATGGCACGTTATTTCTGATTGCTACAAGTTGAAAAATAAGCCACAGAATCAAGATAGACCAATTCCAAATGCTTTTATTTCTAAAAGGTCAAGGTCACGACAATGTATTGAAAGCAATAAATTTTTTGGGTTAAACAAACCCCAGTTTGATATTATTATAGAGAATTATGAACCATTCATGTCGAACGGTTCTTTATCATTCATTAATGATTCTTCCAATCCTATTCCTGTTACAATTTTAAGGGACCAAGGAGCTTTTCAGAGTCTCTTAATATCGGTTACTTTGCCCTTTTCTGGGAAGTCTTCATCTAATGAGAGTGTTCTTATTCAGGGAGTAGAGTGCAGCTTTGTTAATTTTCCTCTCCATTGTGTAAATTTGTCATCAGACTTAGTCTCAGGACCCATGACAGTCGGAATGGTGCATTCTTTACCCATTGAAGGTATTGATTTAATACTAGGCAATGACTTAGCTGGAGATAACGTTGTGGTTAATCCATTTGTAACTGACAAGCCTTGTTTGAATCAGAAAGTCGATCCTATTGAAAAAGAAATCCCTGGTTTATACCCAGTTTGTGCAGTTACTAGAGCTATGCCAAAGAATTTTGTTGCTCAGGAAATTATTTCTTAGCTGACACATGTATTGGTCAATTGTTGTCCAACAGGAAAAATACCCTGAGATCTCCTGTTTATTTCAGAGGGCCATTATTGAAACTGAAGCCAAAAAAGTACCTGTTTGTTATTTGTTAAAAATGGGGTCCTTATGAGAAAACTGAGACCACCTGAGGTACCTGCTGGTGACGAGTGGTCGGTAACCTATCATATTGTAGTTCCAAAACCGTACAGACTGGAAATTCTTAGTTGGGCCCACGAAACTCCTTGGGCTGCTCAATTAGGAATCAGTAAGAAGTATCAGAAGATCTTGAATCACTTCTATTGGCCAAAAATTGAAAGTGATGTTTGTAAATATTGTAGATCTTATCACACATGTCAAAAGGTAGGAAAACCCAATCAGATGATACCTAAGACCTATCCGCAGACTATTCCTGCATTTGACGAACCATTTAGAAGAATAGTGGAGGACTATGTTGGTTCCTTACCGAAGACCAAGTCAGGCAACCAATATTTGTTGACCATAATGTGTGCATCCACAAGATTCCTTTTTTTTACATTTTCACTTTGTATTCTAGGGAAATAAATTATTTGTTGAATTTTAGAAAGCTTGTTACTTTGTATTCTTTTCTGTTACTTATTTTAAGAGCATAGACTCCTAACTCGCAACTTCGCTCCATAAACGGCCACAGGTTCAGGCAATGGTCTCACCCCTGAATTAAGAAAAGTTTCAATATCCGTTTTCCGGATTTTACTAAAAATTACGAACTTGTTTTCATAACATATTCATTTTCTAAAAAATGTTCGGCCTGACTTCAGAGTTCGCAACCTTTCCAATATCTATTTTGTAACTTGTAAACGTCAGCACATAAATATTCGCTGAGTTAGCAACGAATTATCTGTATTGAACTTGTAAACTTCAGCGTTTTTCGTCATAAAGTATCTGTAGTGAGTAATGTGCATAAGTCATTACCGTAGAATATAGGAGAAATCACTGTGATGCATTTCTGCAGTGTAAAAGGTATTGTGGCACTTAGCCAGTAACCGATATCCTTATTAAAATTATACGAATTTGAGTAACAACGATACAAATTGCATTACATGAAAATCCAATGAAAATTTAATCGCAACACTTCTACGTATTATATCCATTACTTTTCTTTTACTCAATATGTCATGAACATAGAGCAAGATTTCTCTTAAAACATATCTGTATTCCCTTTAATTTGTGAAAAACAATTAAGTCCATTTATTTTTAATAAATAGGACATATAAATAAATTATTATGTTGGATATTCCCCCTAGAGGCATTTTGTTATTCTCTTTTCCTTTGGTGAATTTGTCAGTTTATTTATCGGTTTGTATAGGTTTCTTCATACGTACAGATTCATCGATTTCTTATCCGATACCCTAATATAGAACCACCTTAATATATACTAATACATAGCTACCCACCTAATAGCCACCTTAATGTCTAGCAAACCTAATATTAAGCCAACAACCCTAATATAATGAAGCCCACCGTAATATGTAGACACCAACCTAATATATAGCCACCCACCTAATATATTATCACCCACCCTAATATATAGCCACCATAATACAAAGAAACCCATCCTAATACATAGCCACCCTAATAAAAAAAAACCCATCCCAATGTAGCGACCCTGTATAAAGAAACCCACTGTGATACATAGCCACCCTAATATAAAGAAACGGACCTTAATATATAGTCAACCTAACATAAAGCCACCGAAAATAATTTATAGCAACCCGAATAGTGTGACAAGTCACTCACATTAATATACAGGAACCCGAATAGTGTGAAAAGTGGCATAGCTTATGATCTTGGTAAGACCAGTCTGTACAGATGGATATATTCTTACATAAAACATAAACAAGAGATAAAACATGAGCTAAGGATAAGAGGGTAAAATCATAGAATCATTACAAAAAGAAAAACAGCTCACGAAGTGGATAACGTCTGTTGAAATGACTTATTCAAGTACCAACACAAGAAAGGCAAAAACGTTAACAAACAAAAGAAAAGGTACTCAACGGGTTCCGCTCGATCCCATGTGTTCAAAACATTCTGATAAAGCACCAGTATATACCTTGCATAAGCAGAACATCTCAAGGAACATCTTCAAGAATTCCCCAATGATAGCTTACATACGAGATAGTGTCTGGAGGATATACACGTTACGAACAATAAAGAATTTGGATGATATACAAGTTAAGTATGAAATAGAATTTGGATGATATAAAGCTTGCGTACAAGATAGGATCTGGATGATATATGAGTACAACAGGAACATAAGAAAATCCTCTAGGTAATACTCATTACAATGCAAAGCATAAAATATGCGATGTGCACAGAAAGTCTTTTGGACGGAGGCAATACGTAATGGATACAAAACATTCAAAGACAATTAAAAGATATGGTCAGCTGGTTTAGGTTGATGTTGTTCAAATGGAGCAAACTTTGATTGAAATTATCAATAAACACATTGTGACACACACATCTCTAAAGAGACGAACATGATCAGTACATTTCGTACATAAATAAATAAAGTTAAAATGGCATAGAAGATAATCATCAACAATACCAGAAGAATTTGTTGCACCACAATACTAGAAGTTGTAACATAGCAAGGTATTATATAGATTTGGTTAACGAATATACAATGGATATGGAGATGAAGATTAGAGTTAACCCATAGACTAGACTAAACCTCAAACATTTGACCCCTCCGGCATAAACGTAATATAAGCATTTGGCCCTTTCGCCATAGAAGTCTACTCAACTGTTCAGCAATAAATGCTGCTCAAGAGTTGTAAATCTTGTTGGAAGTGTGCAAAATACAGCTTTTTGATTGGTTATAATAGTGTGCAAAATGCAGCCTTTCGACTGGTTATCATAGTGTGCAACAATGCAGCCTTTCGACTGGTTATATTAGTGTGCAAAATGCAGCCTTTGATTGGTTAAAACGGTGTGCAAAATGCAGCCTTTTGATTGGTTATAACATTGTGCATGATGATGGATTTTGATCGGTTATTATAGTGTACAAAATGCAGCCTTTCGGCTGGTTATAATAGGGTGTAAAATGCAGCCTTTTGATTGGTTATAATAGTGTGCAAAATATAAGTTCTTGATTGCTCACAATAATCTAAAATGTAATTTGGTTGCAAGTAAAGTTTTGTGAGGAAGGGAGGGACATCGTTTGTTCTTCAGAAAAAGCATTACCAGCATAGTGGCAAAAAAGATTAAGAAGTTTCAGTTTTTAATGTAAAAAAGTTTTTGTAAATTAAATTGCTATCAGCATCCAGTTCATGCATACATTGTCATGGCATCATTCAGACAGAAAAGGATGAGTGGGTTAACTCACGTATTACCATGACGATGACGCCATTTCGATATTTGTTTACAATTTACAATGGAGAGTCCGTGTGACAGAATGAAGGACCATACCAACCGGAGTAAAGAGCGTATTTCTTGATAAAAGCCACTTAAAAGTTAAACATTTGAAAATGATATTTAATAATGATAATACTGTGTTTCCTCAGTAAGATTTTGTTCTTGTAAATATGTGAAATAAAAGTTAATTTCAATAGAGACTGCATTAAAGGGACAATACACTCACCGGGGAAAACAGTGAGTTTCTTTTCGGCAAAAGGTAATGTTTACATCTGTTGAAGAACATAGACGTCCTTGCTCGGAGAAATAGATGCTTAAATGGATACACATCATAAGAGGCTTGATTCGAAGTGCGAAATTGATAATTAAGGTTGTTTTTACAGGAAGTTAGATTTTTCTGGGAATCAATGCTAATTCTGTGGGGAACTAGTCCCACAGCTTTTAATGCACAGTACTGAAACGTGGCAAGCATTACTATAATAAGGTAAAATGTGCATACAATTATGTCAGCATGCTACTATGCATTTTAGTTAGGCCTCTTACTTTGTCAAATTTACATGCATGATCTATCTACGATCATTGAGTGTGTAACTATTTCAAGAGCTTATGATGAATTGCCTTTTTGCCAAGTGGAGGAATTCGCAAGGCCCATCACAGCCAACAGAAACATCAGCAACAACATTAAATTTGAACCAGTTTTATCCACACTTGAAGTTGATTAGCTATTACTGGCGCACATGGAGTTCATTTAAAAGTGATCAGGTGACCATAATAAATACTGGGATTTGGTAACGTAACTCTGACATAATATGTGGCTTACTATGATGAAAATACAATGTATTACCAGAGTGGACAGCCTTCTTATAAGCTGTAATATAGCAGACGGTTGTGCTGGAAGACGTGTCATTTACAGCTTTGCTCACTGAGTGCGACCAGGTACTCTGCTAATGGTCATTAAACCATGGCCATTTATTTACAATCCAGCTAAAAGGTATACAGCATTTCAGAAATTTTGGAAGGCAATTACAGATCAGAGTGGCAAGAACATACCAATTACCTACATCTAAGAGTAAGGAACAAAGTTGTCCGCGAATAATGTAACGCACTTGTATAAAACAAAAATGCGTCAGCCACGATTTAAGCGCGAAATGGTCATAGGAGGAGTTTTGTAAGGATTATTTTGAAGGCGGATTAGGCGTCTTGCAATAATTATGACTCCAATTGCTCCAATTGCATTGGACATAGTAGAGAGCCTTGAAAATACTGCTGTCAAAGTGCTTGCAAGTAAAATAAAAACACCCGCGCCGAAGCCAACACTTTCCCACATTACAGAAAGTGTTTATTGAAGTAACGACAGCAACGGTCAAAACATATTATGCAGACCATAACCCTAACTAAAGGTCTTGTGAGCAAATCCAAATTTCATTTGAGGTCTACAAGGGTTATAAATCGAAAAGCGAGGTCAGACCTTGGGAAATTCATACCTTGTGGACATAACCGTTTTTCTATATCACTGAAATTTTCTTTGTCAGTTTTTATCCTCAATTAAATTTTAAGAATAAATTATTTCACAAAATGTTTGTAAGTATACTGGTAGGCTAAAATATATGTGCACAGGTTTTTCTAGAATACTCTGAAAACATCAGCATTAAAAACATCAGAAATAGGTTTTAAAGTTAGTCCATATGTATGCTTTGTAAATTATAATGATCTATGACAACAGCATCCGTATTCCTATAAAAATTTCCGATTATTTATGTAGCCTCTACAAAGACCCCATCACGCTATGGTTCTTATTTATTTTTTTTTTATAGGGATTGATTTCACAAGGAATGCTGATAACGGAACCCCTCAGCTCTGAATTTGACTTTATTTGACCGCATGTAAAATGTAGATTGTAGGATTGTTGTCCCTGTTCGAGGATCAAAATTTGCTTTTATCAGTATTTCAAGATTTAACTTGGATTTTTTTTATAAAAAATCGGAGACAGATTTCTTGAATACTTAGGACTGCATGTGAGGATTGTTTCACCTTCCAAAAAAGGTAGAACAGAAGACAGCTGGTTGATCTGAAGGCAAGGATAAAGCAGGACAGGAGAAAATATATCCAGAGCATTCAGGGTATTCATTCGATAGTGAACGTTTAACACATTATATTATGCCCTGTGCACTGCTAAATCAAAATTGCTTTTGTTTCAGCCATGCTTCCGAGTGAAAGGTTTACGAACACAAGTCCTCCTGTTAAGGAACTCTTCTTTTTCAGTTTTCAAATCTATTCTACAAATAAGTTTGCTTGTAACTCTTGAAACTCTTCCTTGGAAATCTTCAGGCCCCATCACACATGCCAGGTCTGGATCAATCACTGGGATTGGACATACGTCTTGTTTACAACGAAGAAGAAGAGCATGCCATTTTCTTAGAAATGCAAACAATTTGACATTGATAAAATAAGATAGGAATTCTTTATTTCAGACTACATAGTCTATACATCTAAATTAAAATATAGATATAAAGTAAAAACATTGACAAACCTCTTTCATTCCTTTAGTTATTTAGCGGCGATGTAATCGTAAGAAACGATAGATTTGTCGAAGATAACAAGGTAACACATTTTAAATTGTGATTCTATCTTGCCCAAAACAAGATGGATATTACAGAAATTATATTTAACTGAATGGCATCTAACTCCCTGTCCATCAACAAATCTATTTTGGCATGACAAATAATGGCAGATGGGTATGTTTTTTCGCTCTGTTCGCTTTATTGTCTGTCTTTCTGTCAAGACAAGTGCCACAACCTATCAAGAACACATGTGATAGTGAACTCTAATTGGCACAATGAGCCCTATACTGACTCGAGGCAAGACAAACAAGCAAAATCAAATGCCAGAACATTAATAATTTAATGATTCTAAGATAAATAGCAACACTAAATACAGTTCGACAAAGATAAAAGAATGAAAGCCATTACATATAAAAATTAGTCATTGCACTACAAGTACCCACTCCACGTAAGAGAACACATGCATTTTAAGAGGATCTGTTTTAGACAGTCATCTACGTGATTTCAAGTTATTAGATTATGGAATTATTTTGACAGCTTGGGGGTTTTCACACGATGGGCTTCATTCACTGATGGAACTTTCAATCTTCCTTATCAATAGATGACAACAATTCTATGGATCTGACGCAATAATGATGTTGTCATTTACAACATGAACATAAAGCCTGCTCTATCGCTGAAAAGAAAGAGAATAAACAAGGGCATTAATTACTAGAAGAGTTGTTCTCCCATTTCTTCAGTTAACTAGCTTAATAGGAAAGTAACAGGCTGATGGTAAAATAATTTTGGAATAAATAGGATGTGTTGGCTTTTGGGATATAAATGAATTTCAAATTGGTGAAAGATTCAGTCAGAATGCAAGAGATGTGTTCTCTATTATTGAAGACTACAAGTAATATTGGTTGTTTGATTCAGAGCCAAATGTATTCTCCTCAGAAAACAAAGATTTTCTTCTTCTTCTTCTTCTTCTTCTTCTTCTTCTTATTATTATTATTATTATTATTATTATTATTATTATTATTAATTTATTTATAGATTACAGCGTTACACAAAGTTTGAATAATTGCACAAATTATTTTCTAGCAAATCATTCTATTCGAATTATATGCAGGCCCATTCTCTTGCATGTCTCCTAGTGGATATATCCGTAATTCATAGAAATGATAGACAGCAAAAAGAAAATTTTACTTACGAGGAAATAACTGTATTTGACTGAGATACAAGTAGTAAACCCAATCGTATCAATGTGAAATACACATCAATGATGCTAATAAATTTAAACCATCTTGTCCTACTTAGAGCTACAATCAGCACACAAAGCAGGGTTACATTGCAAGAACATAAATACATTGGCTTTGACGTCTGTTTGCGCACGAGAGAAATAATGGTGTGTTATGATGGTGTTAACGACATTTTTCAGAACACGATAGGCTGTAAATGACGGCTAGTATATTTGGTAGAGGAAAAAGCTAAGAATACCCAGGAAAGAACCACCGACCCACGGGAAGATATTGGAAAGCTTTCTCACATACCCACGTTGGCTGTGCCCGAGACTCAAACCCACGCAAACAGAGGTGAGATATCTGTGATATGCAAAGGCGAGCGCCTTAGACCACTCGGCCACCCAGACCCAAATAACCGAGTGTATTATGCTAGCTATTTGTTTTGTTTGTTTTACGGCACAGCGACAGTTTGTAGGCTTTATATGGCACATCATAGTAGCCGATCTTGAATGATCGATAGATAGGATTCGAACCAATACCCTTCTAGTCATACGTCTGACGCTTTAACCACTGGACTACCACCGTTCTCACAATGCAAAAAAGATATATTAGCCTCACCTTATGATAAGAAGTCATAAACGTCACTGTCGTACACGGCCGGGTATCCATATGGGTTGTAGGTGGCATAAGGTGCTTGGAAGCCACGGTGTCCCTGGAAGTAGTGGGGTATGAAGTAAGCCTGTACAACCACACACGCCACTATCAGAAAGATGAGCATCACAAGGAGCTTTTCCATCCCGATAATATATACCTGAAATGAAAAGACGAATTTTTAGAAAACAGATGCAAAGCTAGAAAGGTCTATATTTTATCACAGGAGTGGTATCTCTTGAAGATTTGCCCATATTACCGGCATTAGCATATTTGGAAGTATCGGAGTTATCTGCTAATGACCTCAGTGTAACATACAACATTTCTGAGGACATACAAAGTTACGTCAACTCTTGGGTGACTTATTTTTTATTGCAATAACTGGCGTTAACGTTACCTGTGGAATTATAAATACTAACAAAACAAAACTGTGATGGTTACAAAAAAAATCTGTAAGTTACGAAACTGTGATGGCGGACGCACATTTGGGAGTAGCAACGAAATAAACGGTATATTTTCTGGACATGCTGTCTAGAACATTCTGAAAGGAGAACATTTTGTTCTCAAAAGCAAAACATGTATTGCCTGACAGAGAAAAGAATGTGCTTATCAGGAATTAGTAAAATCTCTCTTCAGTTCGACTAGTCTATATTTTGATTTAAACAAACAAAATATTGTCGAAATGAAGAGAACAAAAAAATTACGCCGATAAGTTTTGGATTTTCACTCATTTGATAGTGTCAAATGAATACATGAAAAACTTTTAATGTTTATGTATACAAAAACTTGGCTGAGTTCAACGGAATATATGTGGGTCACTCATCTATTGAAAGACGGTTAGGGATACAGGTATAAAAGGAGACAATCCGATAAAGTCTGTATGAGCATATCCCACAGGCCATTATTTCAACAAAATGTGAGTCCAATGACTCCTCTAATAATACCGCGAATATGTTTGTGATGCGTAAGGTTAGTGCATATTTTTATATTGTCCAAAGGTTACATAAGTCATTAAGAAAGACGAAAAGGAGTATCCAGGTAGCTACAGACCAATATCCAGTCTACAATATTATCAGCGTTATTTGAAAAGCAATTTGCTATGCAGGTTAATGAATATTTTGAAAATTAATGTCTAATTCATAAGGCACAATTGGGATTTAGAAAATACCTCACATGCCAAACAGAACCCAATGAAGTAATAAACATTTGGCTACAAGAAATAAATAATGGTTCTTTGACTGGGGTTGTTTTCCTAGACTTCAAGAAGGTCTTTGATCTAGCTGATCATGAAATTCTACTGCAATAGCTGAACTGTTACAGGTTTGATAATTCCACTTTAAGCTGGTTTTGATCTTACCTAATGCAAAAGACTCAACAAATAACCATTGGCTCTATTAGCCTACAAACTCACACTATTCAATCAGGGATCCATCAAGGCTCTATTTTAGGCCCTCTCCTCTTCCTTATTTATGTAGACTACCTTCCACTAAATAATGATTACATAAATACACATTGATTTACAAATTAAGCAACCTCGTACACATCTAGTTCTGATGCTGTAATTTTCAAAACAAGATTAGACTCAGACTTTATTAGAGTTAAAAGTTATGCACAACAAAAGCGGTAATTAATGAAGGTAAAAGAAAATGTATGATTTTCGGGATATCACAAAAACTACCTAAGTTAGGGGACCAAAAATTATCTCTTACCAAGAATAATCATTCGTTAGAAAATGTCAAACGTTTAAAAATTGTATAATTGTCTGTGGATAATAATTTACAAATGGATGACCATATTGACAAAGCCCTGTAGTCCAAATTTGCCCTACTCAGCAGAATCAAGAAATATTTACCAAACGAAAATCACAATCTATACTATAATTCACATATTCTTCCAACAATAGATTACTGTTGGACTGTATGAGGAATCTGTGCCAAATCTCAGTTTGGATTTATAAACTTCAGAACTGGGCAGCACGCATAATTTGTATGCATCTATTCATCATCCCTCAATAGCATTGTTTATAGGACTAAAATGGTTCACAGTTCACAATGTGTGAAAGGGTAGATTTTCACAAGATAGTTCTTGTATATAAATCTCTGTTTTGAGCTGCATTATATTATCCTCAGGACTTATTCATGTCTTTTTAACACAGTACCAGTTGAGATCAACAATACGTTGAAACCTTCATGCATCCAAGCCAAGAAGAGAGTAATTTAAGAAAAGTTTCAAATGCTTAGGAACAGATCTATGGAACAAGCTTGCACTTCATGTAAAATCTCCAGAAAATACTACAGTATTATTTAAGAAGAGAGATAATACGTATATGTGTGTTACTAATAGATTATAATAGAATTAAGCATCTATAATACTAAAGATATGTTTTTCAGTGGACCTAAATTGTAATTAATTTTATCTGTGGTATCATGCAGATTGTTATACTTTTTTCTTTAGAGAACCTAAGGGAGAATAGTCCTTAACTAAACAAGCACCTCTATAAATAATGTATGATTATTATTATTATTATTAATAGTAGTAGTAGTAGTAGTAGTAGTAGTAGTAGTAGTAGTAGTAATTTATTATGATATAAATAGCTCCGAATTTCCTTTCTTTATGAGGAGCGGTCAAAGAAATATTTTGATGCATTGTTTAATAAAAATAGAGATGCAAAAAGCTCACAGGGTACTTACGCTTCTGTGGCATGAATCATTATCGCTAAAGAGTTGTTTACTAAACCTGGAAAGTTGGTTTCGGTGACCCATTTTTGGTGGATACTAAAGCCCTTGATGCAAGTTTGTGGTACAAAATTCAGTGATAGTTCAAAAAGAACCAGGACATGACTTTGAAACAATCCTAAACAAAGCGCAGAAAGTAAATCACTGTAAGCTTTATTTGTGACATATTTTCATCGCAAGATGCACCTATAATGCAAGCTGATTTCTAGACGTTAAAAGTTATGAAAATTAGAGTCAAGACGTAATGTTGAACACACATTCTTACTGCGATGTACTATCGATGTAATAATGATGGAGACAATTGAAAAAGAAAAAGTATTGGAATTAGAGCCAAAACACGGGTTCTTAGCAAGTTTGAATTAATCCTTTGAATTTTGATTCATTAAGTTCTGGTGCGATACACGTCCATTCCAACACGTATCCTAAGTATTCGTTTGTCTGAGACAGTAGTTATAGTGCGATACATGTCCATTCTAATAACCGTTCTGAGTATCAGTTTGAGGGCAATAGGAAAAAAAATGTGTAATAAGAGTCGTAGCCCGGATGTAAGTTTTAGCAAATTTTTTTAATTTAAAAAATCAGTTTTGAAAGTAGGCCACAGCGATCCATTTTAAATACAAAACACGTACATCCCGAGATACGTCCGCAGTAAAGGTTTCATGTTAATACATTTAATACCGTACTAGTTACAGCGTGTACAAGCGTTGACAAGGAAGACAAACGAAGTCAATCGAATGTGCGAAATAGGCATGGAATACAATTCAGAAAAGTCGTCCTTACATAAAAAAGAATTTAAGAATGATTTTAGGGATGATTATTTTCACTCTACACAGATAAGTTTAAAAAGTCATAAGTTTCTACTCTTAAAAAACGTAATGCTATATACGCATGCCTTTTCTCCATTAAATAAATTACTTTTAATTCAATAATTTACGAAAGAAAATGATCAAAACATAATTTTTCAGTATAACGTCTTTGCAATTGTCTAGCAAATCGTATACATCTTCTAATAAGATAATGACAAAGAAGCCAAATTTGACAGCGAAGCTTCGAAAACGAGACGGCCATATTGATCTGTTTAACAAAATGATTGACAGCAACCTTAAATAATTTAATCATACAGTCTAATATAATTTAATCGTACAGTCTAATATAATTTAATCGTACAGTCTAATATACTTTTTTAAGCTTGGTTTGTCGGGCAAGCTATGCAGAGTTGAGAGAGAGAGAGAGAGAGAGAGAGAGAGAGAGAGAGAGAGAGAGAGAGAGCAAAACCAACCTTTATTCTTATGTTTCTTCCAAAGATTTGGCATAGAAAATATTATAACTTTGACTTACCTTTCCACCTTTCAAGCATGCTATTAATTTGCTATCTAACATTACCTGGTTTTCTCTTGGATAATGTTACATTATATACCTGCCACAAATCCCATTAATTCATTCATTACGTTGATGTTTTTGAATGCCGTACATACAGAGTTGAAAGCTCTACTCTGCCGAGTCGGACCTTGTTAAGTAACAGACTGACCCCAGAGCATGATAATTTATACATTCTGCTAGTAATAATAGTATATGAAGAGAATAAAATATAACTATGCGTCTTAAAATGTAATACTTGAGTTTGTTCTTTTTTTCCATGCGGGTTATAGTGCATCTAAGTGGGTATCAGCAGCAGCAATTAGTAAATAATGACACTTGAGTGCCATCGATTTATGGTTCCTTTCATTTGTTACGTGTCTGCTTGCGGTAGGTAATGATCAGATATATATTATCTTCGGACACTTTTGACAGGAATTGACCTTTGTGGTAGAGACCGTCTACGGACATAGTGATAGTGAAATATGCATTTATGTTGTTGTTGTTGTAGGGTTTAATGCCATTTATCAGCACAAGATAGGATACACATGGTAGCCAGTTTTAATGGTGGAGGAAGAACCCGGGAAAACCCCGGAAAGAACCACCGACCTACGAGGAGCTACTGGCAAGCTTTCTCACATACTCACATTGGCCGAATCCGAGACTCGAACCCACGCTGACAGAGGTGAGATGGCAGTAATCCGTAACGGTGAGCGCTTTAGACCACTCGGCCACTCGGGGCCCCCATTATTGATGTAAAATGAAGAATCTTAATACAACATTAAATATGATTAAATGAAAGAAAGTACACCACACATTAAATAAAATATGATTAAACGAAAGAAAGTATACCACGCGTTTCATTTACACACACACACACACACACACACAAACACACACACACA
>JAECUM010030321.1:0-45756 GCA_016617855.1 Megalonaias nervosa
TGAGTGGTATCTAGTGGGACAGAAAGACTTTGTACACATATATTGTGTCATTGGCTAGAGAGTACATGCATTTTCATCATACACATGCTGATGTTATCTACTAACAAGGAAGGCATGAAAGAGCAGATATTTTCACGGAATATTTAATTCACGAATACACATTAAAATGCATGCATTCAAATTTACACGCATTCAAATTCTCAATATCGGGGTGAAGTTGAACAGGTTTGTTATAAACATACAAAATACGTTAGTAAAGGAACGACATCAGTATATCATTTACTGATGTTTGAGAAGGAATTTATTTATATTATTATAGTGGTGAGAGCTACACTGTGACGTTAGTATTATATCACTATTACAAGAAAATCTATCATCATATTCCTATAGATGTTGATATCAAATTTGAGTATTATATGATTTATTTGATATTATTTTCTTCTTTTTCATTATGTCCTTCACAAAACAGTTCGCTAGTATTATATCACCAGATCTGTTAAATCGCTCTTTAAACAATTCCGTAGGGTACTTATCCCACGAATACATAATCTTATTGAATATTTAATAGAAGCATATCAAATTTGAGCATTATATGATTTATTTGATATTATTTTCTTTTTTTTTTCATTATGTCCTTCACAAAACAGCTGGTAAGTATTATATAACCAGATCTGTTAAATCGCTCTTTAAACAATGCCGTAGGGTACTTATCCCACGAATACATAATCTTATTTAATATTTAATAGAAGCAACTCTTTGTGCGTAATCTATTTTCCTTAGGATAAGTAAACTAAAACGTGCAAAAATTATGAACGTAGATGAGACACATTAAGGCAAGATAGGATCGACGTAAATTCCAAATCATGGAATACAGTCAGACCAGATTAAAGTATCAATTCTTTTGAAACAAAATATGATATGATTGGTTTTAGTTCTTTCCTGTGGCGACGTTAATGTTTCTAGTCTACTTTTCGTTACCGTACAGAAACGTCATACCCATAGATTACATGAAAATTGTCCCACTATGACAATGTCCAGAAAAAGAAAGATTTTGTCGAGGCAATCGAATGACGTCAGTATTAAGTTTGATTACTTTCGACATTTTTACTCATAGTTTGTTTGAATATGTATCCTAAAGTATTTTGTAGGATCAGAATGTAAACGGGTTGTTTACATCCATGTATTGATTTTATCAATCTATTAGTGTTTTAATTCTCAACATTTCTTGGAATAGGTTTTAATAGTGAATGCTATCTAGTGCTAAAGAAAGATTTTGTATACATCTATTGTGTCATTGGAGAGAGACAACATGCATTTTCATCATACAAATGCTGATGAGATCTACTAACCAGGAACACGTAAAAGAATACATAATTTCATGGAATCATTTCTTCACGAATACACATCAAAATGCGTTTATTTAAACTTACACGAACACATGTTCGCAAAACCTAAGTCTAGTGGAACAGGTTTGCCGTAAAGATGCAAAATACGTTAGTAAAGGAACGACACCCATGTATCGGTTGGTGATGTTCCATAAAGAATTTGGTTATATTATTACAGTGGTGGGTGCTGAAATGGTACCTTAGTATAACATCACCATTACGAGATATTATATCATCATATTACTGTAGATGCTGATATCAAATTCTAGTACATAATTTATTTGATATCGTTTTCTTCTTTTTCATTATATCCTGCACAAAACAGATTGTAAGTATTATATCACCAGATTTTTTAAATCTCTCTCTATACAAGTATCTAAGAGACTGAACGCAAAAATACATAATCTTATTTAACATTTAGTGCGAAACCCTCCTTTGTGCTTAGTCTAATCTCCGATGCATAAAGAAACTAAAAAGTGCAGAAATAGTAAACAAAGATGAGACACATCAATCCTTGATGGGATCGACGTAAAATCCAAATCATTCAATGCATTCAGACCAGATTACAGTATCAATTCTTTCAAAACAATTTATATGATTTTTTTTAGTTCTTTCCTGTGGCGCCGTAATTGTTCCTAGTCTACTTATCTTTACCGTGTAGTCACGTCATACCCATAGATTACATGAAAATTGTCTCACTATGACAATGTCCAGAAAAAGAAAGTTTTTCTCGAGACAATCGAATCACGTCAGTATTCAGTAGGATTACTTTCCACATTTTAACGTACAATTTGTTTGAATATGTATCCTAAAGTATCTTTGTACGATCATAATTTCAACGGGTTGTGTACGTGTTCCTATTGACTGTTGCAATCTATTTGTGTTTTTATTCTCAACATTTCTAGAAATAGGATTTAACAGTGAGTGGTATCTAGTGGGACAGAAAGACTTTGTACACATATATTGTGTCATTGGCTAGAGAGTACATGCATTTTCATCATACACATGCTGATGTTATCTACTAACAAGGAAGGCATGAAAGAGCAGATATTTTCACGGAATATTTAATTCACGAATACACATTAAAATGCATGCATTCAAATTTACACGCATTCAAATTCTCAATATCGGGGTGAAGTTGAATAGGTTTGTTATAAAGATACAAAATACGTTAGTAAAGGAACAACAGCAGTATATCATTTGCTGATGTTTGAGAAGGAATTTATTTATTTTATTATAGTGGTGAGAGCTACAATGTGACGTTAGTATAATATCACTATGACAAGAAATTCTATCATCATATTCCTATAGATGCTGATATCAAATTTGAGTATTATATGATTTATTTGATATTATTTTCTTCTTTTTCATTATGTCCTTCGCAAAATAGTACGTGAGTATTATATCACCAGATTTGTTGAATCGCTCTTTTAACTACTACCTAAGGGACTGTTGCCAACAATACACAATTTTATTTAATATTTAATAGAAGTAGCTCTTTTGTCCCTAATCTATTTTCCATAGGATAAGTAAATTAAAACGTGCAGAAATTATGAACGTAGATGAGACACATTAAGCCATGATGGGATCGACGTAAATTCCAAATCATGCAATGCAGTCAGACCAGATTAAAGTATCAATTCTTTTGAAACAAATAATGATATAATTGGTTTTAGTTCTTTCCTGTAGTGACGTTAATGTTCCTAGTCTACTTTTCGTTACCTTGCGGGAACGTCATACCCATAGATTACATGAAAATTGTTCCACTGTGACAATGTCCAGAAAAAGAAAGTTTTTCTCAAGGCAATCGAATGACGTCAGTATTAAGTAGAATTACTTTCCGCATTTGAACTAACAGTTTGTTTGAATATGTATCCTAAAATATTTTATACGATCAGACGTTAAACGGGTTGTGCACATGTATCTATTGATTTTATCAATCAATTTGGGTTTTAATTCTCAAGATTTCTAGAAATCGATTTTAATAGTGAATGCTATCTAGTGGTACAGAAAAACTTTGTACACATCTACTGTGTCATTGGCGAGAAACAACATGCATTTTCATCATACACATGTTGATGACATCGACTAACCAGGAACACGTAACAGGATACATAATCTCATGGAATGATTCATTCACGAATACACATAATAATGCATTCATTCAAAGGTACACGAATATATTCTCTCAAGGTCCAAGTCTAGTGGAACAGATTTATTATAAATGTACAAAATACGTTAGGAAAGGAACGACACCAATATATCGGTTGGTGATTTTTCAGAAGGAATTTGGTTATATTATTATAGTGGTGAGCTAAAATGGTACCTTACTATAACATCACCATTACGAGATATTATATCATCATATTACTGTAGATGCTGATATCAAATTCTAGTACATAATTTATTTGATATCGTTTTCTTCTTTTTCATTATATCCTGCACAAAACAGATTGTAAGCATTATATCACCAGATTTTTTAAATCTCTCTCTATACAAGTATCTAAGAGACTGAACGCAAAAATGCATAATCTTATTTAACATTTAGTGCAAAACCCTCCTTTGTGCTTAGTCTAGTCTCCGATGCATAAAGAAACTAAAAAGTGCAGAAATAGTAAACAAAGATGAGACACATCAATCCTTGATGGGATCGACGTAAAATCCAAATCATTCAATGCATTCAGACCAGATTACAGTATCCATTCTTTCAAAACAATTTATATGATTGGTTTTAGTTCTTTCCTGTGGCGCCGTTATTGTTCCTAGTCTACTTATCTTTACCGTGCAGAAACGTCATACTCATAGATTACATGAAAATTGTCCCACTATGACAATATCCAGAAAAAGAAAGTTTTTCTTGGGACAATCGAATCACGTCAGTTTTCAGTAGGATTACTTTCCACATTTTAACGTACAATTTGTTTGAATATGTATCCTAAAGTATTTTGTACGATCATAATTTCAACGGGTTTTGTCCGTGTTCCTATTGACTGTTGCAATCTATTTGTGTTTTATTTCTCAACATTTCTAGAAATAGGTTTTAACAGTGAGTGGTATCTAGTGGGACAGAAAGACTTTGTACACATATATTGTGTCATTGGCTAGAGAGTACATGCATTTTCATCATACACATGCTGATGTTATCTACTGAGAAGGAAGACATAAAAGAGTACATATTTTTACGGAATATTTAATTCACGAATACACATTAAAATGCATGCATTCAAATTTACACGCATTCAAATTCTCAATATCGGGGTGAAGTTGAACAGGTTTGTTATAAACATACAAAATACGTTAGTAAAGGAACGACATCAGTATATCATTTGCTGATGTTTGAGAAGGAATTTATTTATATTATTATAGTGGTGAGAGCTACACTGTGACGTTAGTATTATATCACTATTACAAGAAATTCTATCATCATATTGCTATAGATGTTGATATCAAATTTGAGTATTATATGATTTATTTGATATTATTTTCTTTTTTTTCATTATGTCCTTCACAAAACAGATGGTAAGTATTATATCACCAGATTTGTTAAATCGCTCTTTAAACAATTCCGTAGGGTACTTATCCCACGAATACATAATCTTATTGAATATTTAATAGAAGCAGCTCTTTGTGCGTAATCTATTTTCCATAGGATAAGTAAACTAAAACGTGCAAAAATTATGAACGTAGATGAGACACATTAAGGCAAGATAGGATCGACGTAAATTCCAAATCATGGAATACAGTCAGACCAGATTAAGGTATCAATTCTTTTGAAACAAATTATGATATGATTGGTTTTAGTTCTTTCCTGTGGCGACGTTAATGTTTCTAGTCTACTTTTCGTTACCGTACAGAAACGTCATACCCATAGATTACATGAAAATTGTCCCACTATGACAATGTCCAGAAAAAGAAAGATTTTGTCGAGGCAATCGAATGACGTCAGTATTCAGTTTGATTACTTTCGACATTTTTACTCATAGTTTGTTTGAATATGTATCCTAAAGTATTTTGTAGGATCAGAATGTAAACGGGTTGTTTACATCCATCTATTGATTTTATCAATCTATTAGTGTTTTAATTCTCAACATTTCTTGGAATAGGTTTTAATAGTGAACGCTATCTAGTGCTAAAGAAAGATTTTGTATCCATCTATTGTGTCATTGGAGAGAGACAACATGCATTTTCATCATACAAATGCTGATGAGATCTACTAACCAGGAACACGTAAAAGAATACATAATTTCATGGAATCATTTCTTCACGAATACACATCAAAATGCGTTTATTTAAACTTACACGAACACATGTTCGCAAAACCTAAGTCTAGTGGAACAGGTTTGCCGTAAAGATGCAAAATACGTTAGTAAAGGAACGACACCCATGTATCGGTTGGTGATGTTCCATAAAGAATTTGGTTATATTATTACAGTGGTGGGTGCTGAAATGGTACCTTAGTATAACATCACCATTACGAGATATTATATCATCATATTACTGTAGATGCTGATATCAAATTCTCGTACATAATTTATTCGATATCGTTTTCTTCTTTTTCATTATATCCTGCACAAAACAGGTTGTAAGTATTATATCACCAGATTTTTTAAATCTCTCTCTATACAAGTACCTAAGAGACTGAACGCAAAAATACATAATCTTATTTAACATTTAGTGCAAAATCTCATTTGTGCTCAATCTAGTCACCGATGCATAAAGAAACTAAAAAGTGCAGAAATAGTAAACAAAAATGAGACACATCAATTCTTGATATGATTGACGTAAAATCCAAATCATTCAATGCATTCAGACCAGATTACAGTATCAATTCTTTTAAAACAAATTATATGATTGGGTTTAGTTCTTTCCTGTGGCGCCGTAATTGTTCCTAGTCTACTTATCTTTACCGTGTAGACACGTCATACCCATAGATTACATGAAAATTGTCTCACTATGACAATGTCCAGAAAAAGAAAGTTTTTCTCGAGACAATCGAATCACGTCAGTATTCAGTAGGATTACTTTCCACATTTTAACGTACAATTTGTTTGAATATGTATCCTAAAGTATCTTTGTACGATCATAATTTCAACGGGTTGTGTACGTGTTCCTATTGACTGTTGCAATCTATTTGTGTTTTTATTCTCACCATTTCTAGAAATAGGATTTAACAGTGAGTGGTATCTAGTGGGACAGAAAGACTTTGTACACATATATTGTGTCATTGGCTAGAGAGTACATGCATTTTCATCATACACATGCTGATGTTATCTACTAACAAGGAAGGCATGAAAGAGCAGATATTTTCACGGAATATTTAATTCACGAATACACATTAAAATGCATGCATTCAAATTTACACGCATTCAAATTCTCAATATCGGGGTGAAGTTGAATAGGTTTGTTATAAAGATACAAAATACGTTAGTAAAGGAACAACAGCAGTATATCATTTGCTGATGTTTGAGAAGGAATTTATTTATTTTATTATAGTGGTGAGAGCTACAATGTGACGTTAGTATAATATCACTATGACAAGAAATTCTATCATCATATTCCTATAGATGCTGATATCAAATTTGAGTATTATATGATTTATTTGATATTATTTTCTTCTTTTTCATTATGTCCTTCGCAAAATAGTACGTGAGTATTATATCACCAGATTTGTTGAATCGCTCTTTTAACTACTACCTAAGGGACTGTTGCCAACAATACACAATTTTATTTAATATTTAATAGAAGTAGCTCTTTTGTCCCTAATCTATTTTCCATAGGATAAGTAAATTAAAACGTGCAGAAATTATGAACGTAGATGAGACACATTAAGCCATGATGGGATCGACGTAAATTCCAAATCATGCAATGCAGTCAGACCAGATTAAAGTATCAATTCTTTTGAAACAAATAATGATATAATTGGTTTTAGTTCTTTCCTGTAGTGACGTTAATGTTCCTAGTCTACTTATCGTTACCTTGCGGGAACGTCATACCCATAGATTACATGAAAATTGTTCCACTGTGACAATGTCCAGAAAAAGAAAGTTTTTCTCAAGGCAATCGAATGACGTCAGTATTAAGTAGAATTACTTTCCGCATTTGAACTAACAGTTTGTTTGAATATGTATCCTAAAATATTTTATACGATCAGACGTTAAACGGGTTGTGCACATGTATCTATTGATTTTATCAATCAATTTGGGTTTTAATTCTCAAGATTTCTAGAAATCGATTTTAATAGTGAATGCTATCTAGTGGTACAGAAAAACTTTGTACACATCTACTGTGTCATTGGCGAGAAACAACATGCATTTTCATCATACACATGTTGATGACATCGACTAACCAGGAACACGTAACAGGATACATAATCTCATGGAATGATTCATTCACGAATACACATAATAATGCATTCATTCAAAGGTACACGAATATATTCTCTCAAGGTCCAAGTCTAGTGGAACAGATTTATTATAAATGTACAAAATACGTTAGGAAAGGAACGACACCAATATATCGGTTGGTGATTTTTCAGAAGGAATTTGGTTATATTATTACAGTGGTGAGCTAAAATGGTACCTTACTATAACACCACCATTACGAGATATTATATCATCATATTACTGTAGATGCTGATATCAAATTCTAGTACATAATTTATTTGATATCGTTTTCTTCTTTTTCATTATATCCTGCACAAAACAGATTGTAAGCATTATATCACCAGATTTTTTAAATCTTTCTCTATACAAGTATCTAAGAGACTGAACGCAAAAATGCATAATCTTATTTAACATTTAGTGCAAAACCCTCCTTTGTGCTTAGTCTAGTCTCCGATGCATAAAGAAACTAAAATGTGCAGAAATAGTAAACAAAGATGAGACACATCAATCCTTGATGGGATCGACGTAAAATCCAAATCATTCAATGCATTCAGACCAGATTACAGTATCCATTCTTTCAAAACAATTTATATGATTGGTTTTAGTTCTTTCCTGTGGCGCCGTTATTGGTCCTAGTCTACTTATCTTTACCGTGCAGAAACGTCATACCCATAGATTACATGAAAATTGTCCCACTATGACAATATCCAGAAAAAGAAAGTTTTTCTTGGGACAATCGAATCACGTCAGTTTTCAGTAGGATTACTTTCCACATTTTAACGTACAATTTGTTTGAATATGTATCCTAAAGTATTTTGTACGATCATAATTTCAACGGGTTTTGTCCGTGTTCCTATTGACTGTTGCAATCTATTTGTGTTTTATTTCTCAACATTTCTAGAAATAGGTTTTAACAGTGAGTGGTATCTAGTGGGACAGAAAGACTTTGTACACATATATTGTGTCATTGGCTAGAGAGTACATGCATTTTCATCATACACATGCTGATGTTATCTACTGAGAAGGAAGACATAAAAGAGTACATATTTTTACGGAATATTTAATTCACGAATACACATTAAAATGCATGCATTCAAATTTACACGCATTCAAATTCTCAATATCGGGGTGAAGTTGAACAGGTTTGTTATAAACATACAAAATACGTTAGTAAAGGAACGACATCAGTATATCATTTGCTGATGTTTGAGAAGGAATTTATTTATATTATTATAGTGGTGAGAGCTACACTGTGACGTTAGTATTATATCACTATTACAAGAAAATCTATCATCATATTCCTATAGATGTTGATATCAAATTTGAGTATTATATGATTTATTTGACATTATTTTCTTCTTTTTCATTATGTCCTTCACAAAACAGTTCGCTAGTATTATATCACCAGATCTGTTAAATCGCTCTTTAAACAATTCCGTAGGGTACTTATCCCACGAATACATAATCTTATTGAATATTTAATAGAAGCATATCAAATTTGAGCATTATATGATTTATTTGATATTATTTTCTTTTTTTTTTCATTATGTCCTTCACAAAACAGCTGGTAAGTATTATATCACCAGATCTGTTAAATCGCTCTTTAAACAATGCCGTAGGGTACTTATCCCACGAATACATAATCTTATTGAATATTTAATAGAGGCAACTCTTTGTGCGTAATCTATTTTCCTTAGGATAAGTAAACTAAAACGTGCAAAAATTATGAACGTAGATGAGACACATTAAGGCAAGATAGGATCGACGTAAATTCCAAATCATGGAATACAGTCAGACCAGATTAAAGTATCAATTCTTTTGAAACAAATTATGATATGATTGGTTTTATTTCTTTCCTGTGGTGACGTTAATGTTTCTAGTCAACTTTTCGTTACCGTACAGAAACGTCATACCCATAGATCACATGAAAATTGTCCTACTATGACAATGTCCAGAAAAAGAAAGATTTTGTCGAGGCAATCGAATGACGTCAGAATTCAGTTTGATTACTTTCGACATTTTTACTCATAGTTTGTTTGAATATGTATCCTAAAGTATTTTGTAGGATCAGAATGTAAACGGGTTGTTTACATCCATCTATTGATTTTATCAATCTATTAGTGTTTTAATTCTCAACATTTCTTGGAATAGGTTTTAATAGTGAATGCTATCTAGTGCTAAAGAAAGATTTTGTATACATCTATTGTGTCATTGGAGAGAGACAACATGCATTTTCATCATACAAATGCTGATGAGATCAACTAACCAGGAACACGTAAAAGAATACATAATTTCATGGAATCATTTCTTCACGAATACACATCAAAATGCGTTTATTTAAACTTACACGAACACATGTTCGCAAAACCTAAGTCTAGTGGAACAGGTTTGCCGTAAAGATGCAAAATACGTTAGTAAAGGAACGACACCCATGTATCGGTTGGTGATGTTCCATAAAGAATTTGGTTATATTATTACAGTGGTGGGTGCTGAAATGGGACCTTAGTATAACATCACCATTACGAGATATTATATCATCATATTACTGTAGATGCTGATATCAAATTCTCGTACATAATTTATTCGATATCGTTTTCTTCTTTTTCATTATATCCTGCACAAAACAGGTTGTAAGTATTATATCACCAGATTTTTTAAATCTCTCTCTATACAAGTACCTAAGAGACTGAACCCAACAATGGATAATCTTATTTAACATTTAGTGCAAAATCTCATTTGTGCTCAATCTAGTCACCGATGCATAAAGAAACTAAAAAGTGCAGAAATAGTAAACAAAAATGAGACACATCAATTCTTGATATGATTGACGTAAAATCCAAATCATTCAATGCATTCAGACCAGATTACAGTATCAATTCTTTTAAAACAAATTATATGATTGGGTTTAGTTCTTTCCTGTGGCGCCGTAATTGTTCCTAGTCTACTTATCTTTACCGTGTAGACACGTCATACCCATAGATTACATGAAAATTGTCTCACTATGACAATGTCCAGAAAAAGAAAGTTTTTCTCGAGACAATCGAATCACGTCAGTATTCAGTAGGATTACTTTCCACATTTTAACGTACAATTTGTTTGAATATGTATCCTAAAGTATCTTTGTACGATCATAATTTCAACGGGTTGTGTACGTGTTCCTATTGACTGTTGCAATCTATTTGTGTTTTTATTCTCAACATTTCTAGAAATAGGATTTAACAGTGAGTGGTATCTAGTGGGACAGAAAGACTTTGTACACATATATTGTGTCACTGGCTAGAGAGTACATGCATTTTCATCATACTCATGCTGATGTTATCTACTAACAAGGAAGGCATGAAAGAGCAGATATTTTCACGGAATATTTAATTCACGAATACACATTAAAATGCATGCATTCAAATTTACACGCATTCAAATTCTCAATATCGGGGTGAAGTTGAATAGGTTTGTTATAAAGATACAAAATACGTTAGTAAAGGAACAACAGCAGTATATCATTTGCTGATGTTTGAGAAGGAATTTATTTATTTTATTATAGTGGTGAGAGCTACAATGTGACGTTAGTATAATATCACTATGACAAGAAATTCTATCATCATATTCCTATAGATGCTGATATCAAATTTGAGTATTATATGATTTATTTGATATTATTTTCTTCTTTTTCATTATGTCCTTCGCAAAATAGTACGTGAGTATTATATCACCAGATTTGTTGAATCGCTCTTTTAACTACTACCTAAGGGACTGTTGCCAACAATACACAATTTTATTTAATATTTAATAGAAGTAGCTCTTTTGTCCCTAATCTATTTTCCATAGGATAAGTAAATTAAAACGTGCAGAAATTATGAACGTAGATGAGACACATTAAGCCATGATGGGATCGACGTAAATTCCAAATCATGCAATGCAGTCAGACCAGATTAAAGTATCAATTCTTTTGAAACAAATAATGATATAATTGGTTTTAGTTCTTTCCTGTAGTGACGTTAATGTTCCTAGTCTACTTATCGTTACCTTGCGGGAACGTCATACCCATAGATTACATGAAAATTGTTCCACTGTGACAATGTCCAGAAAAAGAAAGTTTTTCTCAAGGCAATCGAATGACGTCAGTATTAAGTAGAATTACTTTCCGCATTTGAACTAACAGTTTGTTTGAATATGTATCCTAAAATATTTTATACGATCAGACGTTAAACGGGTTGTGCACATGTATCTATTGATTTTATCAATCAATTTGGGTTTTAATTCTCAAGATTTCTAGAAATCGATTTTAATAGTGAATGCTATCTAGTGGTACAGAAAAACTTTGTACACATCTACTGTGTCATTGGCGAGAAACAACATGCATTTTCATCATACACATGTTGATGACATCGACTAACCAGGAACACGTAACAGGATACATAATCTCATGGAATGATTCATTCACGAATACACATAATAATGCATTCATTCAAAGGTACACGAATATATTCTCTCAAGGTCCAAGTCTAGTGGAACAGATTTATTATAAATGTACAAAATACGTTAGGAAAGGAACGACACCAATATATCGGTTGGTGATTTTTCAGAAGGAATTTGGTTATATTATTACAGTGGTGAGCTAAAATGGTACCTTACTATAACACCACCATTACGAGATATTATATCATCATATTACTGTAGATGCTGATATCAAATTCTAGTACATAATTTATTTGATATCGTTTTCTTCTTTTTCATTATATCCTGCACAAAACAGATTGTAAGCATTATATCACCAGATTTTTTAAATCTTTCTCTATACAAGTATCTAAGAGACTGAACGCAAAAATGCATAATCTTATTTAACATTTAGTTCAAAACCCTCCTTTGTGCTTAGTCTAGTCTCCGATGCATAAAGAAACTAAAATGTGCAGAAATAGTAAACAAAGATGAGACACGTCAATCCTTGATGGGATCGACGTAAAATCCAAATCATTCAATGCATTCAGACCAGATTACAGTATCCATTCTTTCAAAACAATTTATATGATTGGTTTTAGTTCTTTCCTGTGGCGCCGTTATTGGTCCTAGTCTACTTATCTTTACCGTGCAGAAACGTCATACCCATAGATTACATGAAAATTGTCCCACTATGACAATATCCAGAAAAAGAAAGTTTTTCTTGGGACAATCGAATCACGTCAGTTTTCAGTAGGATTACTTTCCACATTTTAACGTACAATTTGTTTGAATATGTATCCTAAAGTATTTTGTACGATCATAATTTCAACGGGTTTTGTCCGTGTTCCTATTGACTGTTGCAATCTATTTGTGTTTTATTTCTCAACATTTCTAGAAATAGGTTTTAACAGTGAGTGGTATCTAGTGGGACAGAAAGACTTTGTACACATATATTGTGTCATTGGCTAGAGAGTACATGCATTTTCATCATACACATGCTGATGTTATCTACTGAGAAGGAAGACATAAAAGAGTACATATTTTTACGGAATATTTAATTCACGAATACACATTAAAATGCATGCATTCAAATTTACACGCATTCAAATTCTCAATATCGGGGTGAAGTTGAACAGGTTTGTTATAAACATACAAAATACGTTAGTAAAGGAACGACATCAGTATATCATTTGCTGATGTTTGAGAAGGAATTTATTTATATTATTATAGTGGTGAGAGCTACACTGTGACGTTAATATTATATCACTATTACAAGAAAATCTATCATCATATTCCTATAGATGTTGATATCAAATTTGAGTATTATATGATTTATTTGATATTATTTTCTTCTTTTTCATTATGTCCTTCACAAAACAGTTCGCAAGTATTATATCACCAGATCTGTTAAATCGCTCTTTAAACAATTCCGTAGGGTACTTATCCCACGAATACATAATCTTATTGAATATTTAATAGAAGCATATCAAATTTGAGCATTATATGATTTATTTGATATTATTTTCTTTTTTTTTCATTATGTCCATCACAAAACAGATGGTAAGTATTATATCACCAGATCTGTTAAATCGCTCTTTAAACAATTCCGTAGGGTACTTATCCCACGAATACATAATCTTATTTAATATTTAATAGAAGCAACTCTTTGTGCCTAATCTATTTTCCTTAGGATAAGTAAACTAAAACGTGCAAAAAATTATGAACGTAGATGAGACACATTAAGGCAAGATAGGATCGACGTAAATTCCAAATCATGGAATACAGTCAGACCAGATTAAAGTATCAATTCTTTTGAAACAAATTATGATATGATTGGTTTTAGTTCTTTCCTGTGGTGACGTTAATGTTTCTAGTCAACTTTTCGTTACCGTACAGAAACGTCATACCCATAGATTACATGAAAATTGTCCCACTATGACAATGTCCAGAAAAAGAAAGATTTTGTCGAGGCAATCGAATGACGTCAGTATTCAGTTTGATTACTTTCGACATTTTTACTCATAGTTTGTTTGAATATGTATCCTAAAGTATTTTGTAGGATCAGAATGTAAACGGGTTGTTTACATCCATCTATTGATTTTATCAATCTATTAGTGTTTTAATTCTCAACATTTCTTGGAATAGGTTTTAATAGTGAATGCTATCTAGTGCTAAAGAAAGATTTTGTATACATCTATTGTGTCATTGGAGAGAGACAACATGCATTTTCATCATACAAATGCTGATGAGATCTACTAACCAGGAACACGTAAAAGAATACATAATTTCATGGAATCATTTCTTCACGAATACACATCAAAATGCGTTTATTTAAACTTACACGAACACATGTTCGCAAAACCTAAGTCTAGTGGAACAGGTTTGCCGTAAAGATGCAAAATACGTTAGTAAAGGAACGACACCCATGTATCGGTTGGTGATGTTCCATAAAGAATTTGGTTATATTATTACAGTGGTGGGTGCTGAAATGGTACCTTAGTATAACATCACCATTACGAGATATTATATCATCATATTACTGTAGATGCTGATATCAAATTCTAGTACATAATTTATTTGATATCGTTTTCTTCTTTTTCATTATATCCTGCACAAAACAGATTGTAAGCATTATATCACCAGATTTTTTAAATCTCTCCCTATACAAGTATCTAAGAGACTGAACGCAAAAATACATAATCTTATTTAACATTTAGTGCGAAACCCTCCTTTGTGCTTAGTCTAATCTCCGATGCATAAAGAAACTAAAATGTGCAGAAATAGTAAACAAAGATGAGACACATCAATCCTTGATGGGATCGACGTAAAATCCAAATCATTCAATGCATTCAGACCAGATTACAGTATCAATTCTTTCAAAACAATTTATATGATTGGTTTTAGTTCTTTCCTGTGGCGCCGTAATTGTTCCTAGTCTACTTATCTTTACCGTGTAGACACGTCATACCCATAGATTACATGAAAATTGTCCCACTATGACAATATCCAGAAAAAGAAAGTTTTTCTCGAGACAATCGAATCACGTCAGTATTCAGTAGGATTACTTTCCACATTTTAACGTACAATTTGTTTGAATATGTATCCTAAAGTATCTTTGTACGATCATAATTTCAACGGGTTGTGTACGTGTTCCTATTGACTGTTGCAATCTATTTGTGTTTTTATTCTCACCATTTCTAGAAATAGGATTTAACAGTGAGTGGTATCTAGTGGGACAGAAAGACTTTGTACACATATATTGTGTCATTGGCTAGAGAGTACATGCATTTTCATCATACACATGCTGATGTTATCTACTGAGAAGGAAGACATAAAAGAGTACATATTTTTACGGAATATTTAATTCACGAATACACATTAAAATGCATGCATTCAAATTTACACGCATTCAAATTCTCAATATCGGGGTGAAGTTGAACAGGTTTGTTATAAACATACAAAATACGTTAGTAAAGGAACGACATCAGTATATCATTTGCTGATGTTTGAGAAGGAATTTATTTATATTATTATAGTGGTGAGAGCTACACTGTGACGTTAATATTATATCACTATTACAAGAAAATCTATCATCATATTCCTATAGATGTTGATATCAAATTTGAGTATTATATGATTTATTTGATATTATTTTCTTCTTTTTCATTATGTCCTTCACAAAACAGTTCGCAAGTATTATATCACCAGATCTGTTAAATCGCTCTTTAAACAATTCCGTAGGGTACTTATCCCACGAATACATAATCTTATTGAATATTTAATAGAAGCATATCAAATTTGAGCATTATATGATTTATTTGATATTATTTTCTTTTTTTTTCATTATGTCCATCACAAAACAGATGGTAAGTATTATATCACCAGATCTGTTAAATCGCTCTTTAAACAATTCCGTAGGGTACTTATCCCACGAATACATAATCTTATTTAATATTTAATAGAAGCAACTCTTTGTGCGTAATCTATTTTCCTTAGGATAAGTAAACTAAAACGTGCAAAAAATTATGAACGTAGATGAGACACATTAAGGCAAGATAGGATCGACGTAAATTCCAAATCATGGAATACAGTCAGACCAGATTAAAGTATCAATTCTTTTGAAACAAATTATGATATGATTGGTTTTAGTTCTTTCCTGTGGTGACGTTAATGTTTCTAGTCAACTTTTCGTTACCGTACAGAAACGTCATACCCATAGATTACATGAAAATTGTCCCACTATGACAATGTCCAGAAAAAGAAAGATTTTGTCGAGGCAATCGAATGACGTCAGTATTCAGTTTGATTACTTTCGACATTTTTACTCATAGTTTGTTTGAATATGTATCCTAAAGTATTTTGTAGGATCAGAATGTAAACGGGTTGTTTACATCCATCTATTGATTTTATCAATCTATTAGTGTTTTAATTCTCAACATTTCTTGGAATAGGTTTTAATAGTGAATGCTATCTAGTGCTAAAGAAAGATTTTGTATACATCTATTGTGTCATTGGAGAGAGACAACATGCATTTTCATCATACAAATGCTGATGAGATCTACTAACCAGGAACACGTAAAAGAATACATAATTTCATGGAATCATTTCTTCACGAATACACATCAAAATGCGTTTATTTAAACTTACACGAACACATGTTCGCAAAACCTAAGTCTAGTGGAACAGGTTTGCCGTAAAGATGCAAAATACGTTAGTAAAGGAACGACACCCATGTATCGGTTGGTGATGTTCCATAAAGAATTTGGTTATATTATTACAGTGGTGGGTGCTGAAATGGTACCTTAGTATAACATCACCATTACGAGATATTATATCATCATATTACTGTAGATGCTGATATCAAATTCTAGTACATAATTTATTTGATATCGTTTTCTTCTTTTTCATTATATCCTGCACAAAACAGAGTGTAAGTATTATATCACCAGATTTTTTAAATCTCTCTCTATACAAGTATCTAAGAGACTGAACGCAAAAATACATAATCTTATTTAACATTTAGTGCGAAACCCTCCTTTGTGCTTAGTCTAGTCTCCGATGCATAAAGAAACTAAAAAGTGCAGAAATAGTAAACAAAGATGAGACACATCAATCCTTGATGGGATCGACGTAAAATCCAAATCATTCAATGCATTCAGACCAGATTACAGTATCCATTCTTTCAAAACAATTTATATGATTGGTTTTAGTTCTTTCCTGTGGCGCCGTTATTGGTCCTAGTCTACTTATCTTTACCGTGCAGAAACGTCATACCCATAGATTACATGAAAATTGTCCCACTATGACAATATCCAGAAAAAGAAAGTTTTTCTTGGGACAATCGAATCACGTCAGTTTTCAGTAGGATTACTTTCCACATTTTAACGTACAATTTGTTTGAATATGTATCCTAAAGTATTTTGTACGATCATAATTTCAACGGGTTTTGTCCGTGTTCCTATTGACTGTTGCAATCTATTTGTGTTTTATTTCTCAACATTTCTAGAAATAGGTTTTAACAGTGAGTGGTATCTAGTGGGACAGAAAGACTTTGTACACATATATTGTGTCATTGGCTAGAGAGTACATGCATTTTCATCATACACAGGCTGATGTTATCTACTGAGAAGGAAGACATAAAAGAGTACATATTTTTACGGAATATTTAATTCACGAATACACATTAAAATGCATGCATTCAAATTTACACGCATTCAAATTCTCAATATCGGGGTGAAGTTGAACAGGTTTGTTATAAACATACAAAATACGTTAGTAAAGGAACGACATCAGTATATCATTTGCTGATGGTTAAGAAGGAATTTATTTATATTATTATAGTGGTGAGAGCTAAAATAGGACGTTAGTATTATATCACTATTACAAGAAATTCTATCATCATATTCCTATAGATGTTGATATCAAATTTGAGTATTATATGATTTGATATTGTTTTCTTCTTTTTCATTATGTACTTCACAAAACAGTTCGTAAGTATTATATCACCAGATTTGTTAAATCGCTCTTTAGACAATTTCCTTAGAGACCGAACCCAAAAATACATATTCTTTTTTAATATTTAACATAAAAAACCTCTTTTGTGCATACGATATCCTCCGAGGGATACGTAAACTAAAAAGTGCAGAAATAGTGAACGCAGATGAGACAGGTCAAGTCATGATGGGATCGACGTAAATTCCAAATCATGCAATGCAGTCAGACCAGATTACAGTATCAATTCTTTTGAAAAAAATAATAATTCGATTGGATTTAGTTCTTTCCTGTTGGGATTTTAGTGTTCCAAGTCTATGTTTCGTTACCGTGCAGAAACGTCGTACCCATAGATTACATGAAAATCGTCCCACTATTACAATGTCCAGAAAAAGAAAGTTTTCCTCGAGGCGATCGAATGACGTTAGTATTTGGTATGAATACTTTCCACATTTTTACTCATAGTTTGTGTGAATATGTATTGTATAGTACTTTGTACGATCATAATGTAAACGAGATGTGTACATGCACCTATTGATTGGATCAATCTGTTTGTGTTCTAGAAATAGTTTTTAATAGTGAATGCTATCTAGTGGTACAGAAAGAGTTTGTACACATCTGGTGTGTCATTGGCGAAAGACAACATGCGTATTAATCATACCCATGCTGAGAACATCTACTAAACAGGAACACAGAAAAAGAGCCACATTATGATTCTCTCAACATTCAATCCTAGAGGAACAGTTTTGTGATAAAGATAGAAGATACATTAGTAAAAGAAGGATGTCCATATATCGGGTGTTGATGATTGCAAAGGAGTTTATTTATTTTTTTATAGTGGATAGATCTTAAATGAACGGTCATATATATATATATATATATATATATATATATATATATATATATATATATATATATATATATATATATATATATACACGTTGATATTAAAATCTTGTATCATATAATTCATTTGATTTTTTGTTTCTTCTTTTTCCATTCTATGTGTCATACAACAGAGTGTAAGTATTATATGACCAGATTTCATACAACTCTCTCTCTCTGAGCAAGTATATGATTGACAGAACCCAAGAAACAATAAATACTACTCTTTAATATTTGATGCAGAAACCTGTTTTGTGTGTAATCTAATCTGCGAAGGATAGCAACTCTAGAAATTGGATAAATATTAAAGGAAGATAGGATGAAACAAGCCATGATATTAGCCATGTCAATTTATAATCTTGCAATGGATTCAGACTAGATTTCATTATCAAATCTTTTGAAGTAAATAAAGCTATGTTTGGCTTTAATTCTATTTTGTGGCGACATTAATGTGCTTAGTCGACTTTTCTTTACAGTTCAAAACAGTTATCCCCATACATTGCATTCAAATTGTTGTCCAGCATTGACAATGTCCAGAAAAGATGACTCTTTTCTCGAGGCAATGAAATCACTTCAGTATTGATGAGGATTATGTTCCAAAATTTTATTTAGTTTTCTTTCAAATATCTATCATGTGTGTTCGCCATCGCCAATGAAGGATTTTTGTATCGAGCGAAAAATGAATGATTTGTGATTGCCAGTACGTAGAATTCCTTTCCACATTTTTATTCTAAGATTGTTTGAATATATTTCCAAAATTACTTTGTATCGATCAGAATATGAAGAATTTGTGTACATGAACATATTGAATGTATAAATCTATTTGTGCTTTAATTATCTACATGTGTTAAAATATATTTAAATAGTGAATGCTATCTAGTAGAATAGAAAGACATTGTACACATCTATTGTGTCACTGGTGGACACACATGAATTTTCATCATACACATGCTAATGACATCTACTAACCAGGAAGACATAAAAGGATACATAATTTCATATGATCATTTATTCACGAATATACATCAAAATGCATACATTCAAACTTACACGAATACATTTTCTCAACATCCAAGCCTAGTGGAAATGTTTTGTTACACAGATACAAATTACGTCAGTAAAGTAACGACACACATAAATCGATTGGTGATTTTTCAGAAGGAATTTGGTTATGTTATTGTAGTGGTGGGAGTTAAATATTACCTTAGCATAATATTACCATTACGAGATACTATATCATCACATTCTTATAGATGGTGATATCATATTCTAGTATTATATTATTTATTTGATATTGTTTTTTTTATATATACTTCACAAAACAGTGAGTAAGTATTATGTCTCGCTTTCTAAACAATTATCTAATAGACTGAGCCCAACAATACATAATCATATTTACAACTTAATACAGAAACATCTTTTGCGTGAAGTCTGCTCTGCAAATGACAAGTAATCTATGAACTGGAGTAATAGTGATAGCAGATGAGACATGTGAAAACGTCATGAAAGAGACGGAGATTTAAAATAATGCTACTGAGTCAGACCAGATTACATTATCAATTCTTTGGAGACAAATAATATTATGTTTGGTTTTAATTCTTTTCTGTGGCAACATTAATGTGCTTAATCTACTTTGTGTTACCGTCGAGAAACGTAATATGGATATAATACATGAAGTGTTTCTCCACTACTGCCAATGTCCAGAAAACATTACTCTTGTCTCGAGACAACAGAATGCCTTCAGTATTGAGTAGGATTTTGTTCCAAATTTGTATTCAATTTTTTTGAATAGAAATCTGAAATGTTTTGTATCGATCGAAACATAAGTGTATTTTGTAATGTACCTATTGATTGTATAAATCTCCTTTTTCTCTACTACTTATGAAATAAACTCCAAAAGTGAATGCCATCTAGTAGCTTAAATAGACTTGGTTCATATATATTATTACTGGCGAGACGGGACACGAAGTTTCATCATACAAAAGCTGATTATATATACTAACTTGAAATACATACAGTTATATATATATATATATATATATATATATATATATATATATATATATATATATATATATATACATATATATATATATATATATCGCAAATTCACTACTTGACTCTTGCGATGATTCAGTGTCAATGCTTTCACTTTGCACTCGGTGTGACGTTCCCCCTGTATTCGTAGCCGTAATTTGTAGGCCCGCCACGAGCAAAACTTAGAATCTTGTCGTCGTCCAGGCTCCTAAACGGTCTCTTTCAATTTTAGGGTGACGGTGACTAAGGCTTTTGTCCTGAAAAGGTTTGTCTTGGTTACAAGTTTCGGCACATTTGCGACACAAAGGAAACATCAGTTTTCCTTGGTAATAGTAAGGTAAAACTGGATGGTACAAATCCGTGGGATGCAAGGCTTTGTATTTAATCTGTCCTTCGTTTTGTCGAACGTTTTCCACGTCGATGTGTTCCGTCAGCAATTGCGGGTGCCACGTGGGAAAGGATACAACGAACACGCGTCCAAGTATTTGATTTATTCTCCTTTCTCCTCGTCGGCGTGGTACATCAAACATGTGGTATTAATTAGGCCTCCGTACAAACTATCCCGGAGTCGAGAGGGTCCACCAACTTGTAAATTTCCACGATCCGTTTAAAGTTTGGATCGGTTTTCAAACGGTGGTCGTACTCGTGTTCTCACATTTGCACGACTTAGTATCCTTGCTGTTCCAACTTCAAGCGTCACTGACAAGTGTTCTCGCACAAGTCTTCCATGGTACGTTGCAAAAACTGATTTTTAGTGTCACGTTCAGGGTAGCAGATTGGACATCCGTGAAATAAACATCAGTTAAACTCGTAGGTATCTTAGGGTTTTATAAGTCCCAACCATCCACAAATATGTTCAAATTGCCTTTTCGCCTCCTCCGTTTCGGACACGTTGGATCCATTTGTCTTCCTTTTCGCACAAGTTATTTAGCCAGCGCAGAGCTTTGACCGAGTATCGACATTTGATAAAGTTCGTCGTTTGAGGGCGTATTCCAGCCAGGGTGTTTTTGGGTATGAATTGATTGCGGTACACTAAGGAACACGCTTTGGCAATGGTGCAGGCTTATTTCGAGAGGTCGATCCCTCCTTGCTCCATGAACAGTTCTCCAAATTTTCTACAGCAATGTCGTACAATGTCCCTATCGGATCGACTGTACTTTAATAACATTTATTCCTGAAAGTAGAAGGGGTCCGAGGCGTGAGAGTGGTACCAAGCATAGAAAGCTTCTCGTTGTTCGGTGCGCATGTTGTCGTGGTCGTAGTAGTGAGCATCAGGCAAATGTGGTAGAACAGCGCGTTGATTGGCTTAGGTGTCGAAAAAAGTGTAAAAAATAGCCTTTATCCATTTCTGTCATTCCAAACGTTTCAGACATTCGACTTAATGGCATGGCTAAAAAACTCATCGACTCTTTAAACTGTACTTGTCACACTTGCATGGAAATAATTTTGGCTCAGTTCAAAGTGACTTTAGGGCGTTCGGTGCTTTGCTCCGTATAGAATGTAAGAAGAAATTGTCGATCTTATCCCTAGAAATTGTGAGCCATCACCGTGGCATAGCGATGACAATCTCTTTAACGTTCGATGTCCTCTTGAATCCATGTCAGGTCGATAGGGTCTTAGATCCACTGGGCAAAATCAGCCAGGTACCCAAAAGATTTTTTCACGTCCCCCAGGAATCTTGCTACAGTGGAGGCAATGACAAATGATCAGTTCATGGATACGCTTCTCGGGCTACAAAATGTCCACAACGTCAAAGTAAGACAGGAGTCAAAAGAGACAAAGGTCAACATTCCTGTTTTCATTGTCAACGGAAAGGACATTGGTCTTCAGACTGCCCTAAGAAAAAGAGAACCGATGAAAGAAACAAGAGGAGGAGAGGGCTTCCGAAAAGGAAGAACCCATACCAGTCCAAAAAGAAAAGAAAATAAGACTAGAAGAAGAATGTGAAGAATAGGCAAAATATATAACTGTGATTAAATTATAATGGAAAAGAGAGAGTGAAAACAAAAAGTCGTAAATGAACGTTTGGTGATGTATTGTGAAATATCATTGTAAGTTCTGCAAAAGGATAGACCAGAAAGAAAAAATGTAAGTGTCTCTTGGTCTTGAGTTTTTTTTTAATAATAATAAAGACCTACACTCACACACATACTATTCATTCAATCATCATGGGACAAAAGGGATGTAAGTTTATCTTGATTTGGCAATCATTCAGTAGTCACTCTTCTCGAGAGATTTGAGTGGCCCTGAAAAGGACCTTGGGGTGATTGTTAAAAAGCAAACTCAGGACCGGGAGGTAATGAGCTTTAACTGCCTTATACCTTTGCCACGGCCAAGTCTTACTTCTTCACCTGGTACTATCGATGATTTGGTGGAGATCACTACTGTTGTTATCTCAGGAGTAGTGGCAGTGTTGACTGGGTTAAAATGTTTGGCTCGGAAAGGTCTTTTTTCTCTTGGGTCGAGTTAAAGCAGTTTGATACATTTGCTTCAGACACCTTAACTCTGCTAACATGTTTAAGAATACCGTGACATTTTGACTTTCACCGTCCTTCTCCTCTCCAAGACCTTGTTTCTTCTCTGCCTCGTCTTCCTGTCTCTTCTGGCTGCTGAATGAGAACGGCTTGTTCTGCATGTTTCTGCTGTTGCAAAAATGTCTCCACTTCTTTCTGTTTCTGTCTAAAATCCACGACTTGAGGCAAACAAGGAGAAGATGGCGAAGTTCATAGTACAAATTCTTGCTAAGAGGGAACAAAATCCACTAAATCCCATTTAAAATCATTTTCTTCTTGAGGTAGGAATGTGTTTGCTTCGGAAGTTGTCATGCCATCACTCCAGGCGCACCCAATACATCGTCTTCGTGGTATCAGTCATGTTCAAACTGTGTTGCATCGATTCATTGCGCACAGACTCTAACGCACCTATACAAGGAATGCGATAGTACATGTAGCTCTCGTCTGATTGGAAGATATATTCTGCGCTCTGCTTTAATTTTGTAACGCGTGTTTGCATTAGTGAAAGAGGTCAATCTGTTTCAATCTGATCTTAAACTATAAACACTAGTCACTTGCTGCATCCCATTCATCTGTTCTCGTGACAAGATGTGGACTAACGTAGAGTCGTCTACTCTCATATCGTCCATGCTGTTCAGAGCGTACATACCCATCTATGTGAGACTGTCAAGGGCTGTCACAAGGATCACAGATGCAGCCATTTGGAAAGGAAGGATCTATATGGAGAGGCAAGGCTGTCTGAAGTGAATCTTAATGTATGGCTCGGATGTCAGATTTTGCGGTCCTGAGTGTCCGAGTTGTCTAAAGCGCTCACCGTTACGGATCACTGCCATATCACCTATGTCTGCGTGGGTTAGAGTCTCGGGTTTGGCCAATGTGGGTATTTGAGAAAGCTTGCCAGTAGCTTATTGTGGGTCGGTGGTTCTTTCCGTGGTTTTCGCGGTTTCTTCCTCTACCATTTATACTGGCCGCCATGTATAGCCTATCTTGTGCTGAAAAATGGCGTTAAACCCTACATCAACAACAACAGACAGAGTTTAAGGGAAAAAAAAGAAGGCCTGTGCAATGTTCCCTATGTTAAATCAGTGGTGCTAACAAAATCCCAACATCCCTTATCAGGGCCATTACATTGCCTCGAAAAGATTTCAATTCTATTGCCATATTCTCTGTATTTGTAAGTGTAAATGTATGTGAATGGATATGTCGATATTTTGATCGTCCCTGTCAAACCATTGTCCTTAGACAGTCCCACCTCTTCCATTTTCCCCATGTCTCCAGATAGACCCGCCATGTCCCATTCCCCTCATCTCTAGACAGACCCCCATGTTAATTTTACTTGTCCTTCAACAGAAGCGATGTAAATTGGCAATCATGTATTGGAGTCAGACGAGATTACATTATCAATTCTTTTGAAGTAAATAATGCTGTGTGGGTTTTTTTATTCTTTTCTCTGGCAACATTAATGTGCTTTTCCTTACCGTCCATAAACGTCATACCCATCCATTATAGGGAATTGTTTGGCCATTTATGACAATATCCAGAAAACATGATTTTCTTCTCGAGGCAACGCAATCACGTCAGTATTGAGTAGGAATATTTTCCACATTTTCATTCAACGTTTGTATGAATATGTATCCTAAAATATGAATCATAATGTCATGACATTGTGTACATGCAGCTATTGATTCTATCAATGTATGCGTGTTTTGATTCTCTATATTTCTTGAAACAAATATTAACACTGAATGCTATCTAATATTAGAGAAAGACATTTATTGTGTCGTGGGCGAAATAAAGCATGCATTTTCATCATACACATGCTAATGACATTTACTAATCAGGAACACAGTAAAGGATAGACATTTTCATAAAATCATTCATGAACGCATACACATAAAAACATACATCCAACCGTGCATACACGCATACAATCTCTTAGCATGCAAGTCTACAGGAACAGTTTTTTGATACTGATACAAGATTCATTAGTAAAGGAGGGAGATCCATATATCGGTTGGAGATGAATCAGAAGGAACTGGGCTATATTATTATGGTGGTTAGACCTAAAATGTAACGTTAGTATAATATCACCTCTAGGAGACCTTGCATTATATTCCTGTATAAATGCTGATATTAAAGTCTAACATCATATAACTTATTTGATATTCGTTTCTTCTTTTTCATTATATCCTTCACAAAATAAGGTACAAATATTATATCAGCAGATTTTCTAAAACTTTACTAAGTATGCATTTAAGAGAATGAACCCAGCAAAAAATATATAATCGTCATTAATATCTAACGCACAAGCCTGTTTAGTTTGTAATCCAATCTGCGAAGGATAAGTAATCTAAAAACTGGAGAAATTGTGAGCGCAGATGAGAGCTAACAAACCCTGATGTAAACGACGTAAATTTAAAATCATGCAATGGAGTCAGACGAGATTACATTATCAATTCTTTTGAAGTAAATAATGTGATGTATCGTTTTATTTCTTTTCTGTGCCGACATTATTGTGCTTAGTCTACTTTTCGTTACGGTCCAGAAACGTTGTATTCAACGATTACGTCGAAATTTTTGTCCATTACTGACAAAGTCCAGAAACACGGTTCTTCTCTCAAGGCAACGGAATCACATCACTATTGAGTAGGCTTATTTCCCAAAAATTTTATTCAGTTTGTTTGAACATTAATTTGGTATTTGTTCTGCTTTTTCATGTTATCCTTCACAAAACAGCGAGTAAGTATTATATCGACAGATTTTTAAAACTTTCTCTAAACAAGCATTTAAGAAACTGAATCCATCAATACATAATCATATTTAATATTTAACTAAAAAACCTGTTTTGTGTTTAATCTAATCTCCGAAGGTAACTAATCTAAAAACGGGATGAATAGTTAAAGTAATAAAACCTATCCAACCATCATGGAAGCGATGTCAATTTGAAATGATGTAATGGCAGCAGACGAGATTACATTATCATTTCCTTTTAAACTAATAATGGAGGAAGTGTTACAGCAGACGATAGACAACAAACCATCACAGATGCAACGTAAATTTAAAAGCAAGTAATAGAGGCAGACGAAATTACGATATCATTTTTTTATGAAGTAAATAATGCTATGTTTGGTTGTAATTCTTTCCTGTAGCGACATTAATGTGCACAGTCTACTTTTCGATACAGTCCAAAAACGTTATATCCATGGATTTCACGGAAGTTTTTGTCCACTATTGACAATGTTCAGAAAACATGATTCTTTTCTCAAGGGAACGGAATCAAGTCACCATTGATTAGGATTATTTTCCAAATTCTTATTCAGTTTGTTTGATCCAGTATCCTAAAGAATTTTGTCGCGATCAAAACATGAAAATGTTCTGCATGTCAGTATTGAGTACATAAAACTATATTTGTTTTAATTTTCTAACATTTTTAAAATAGATTTAAATACATCAGTTGTGCCATTGGCGAGATATTACATGCATTTTCATCATACACATGCTCATGACATCTACTAAACGGGAACACATAAACAGATTCATATTTTTATTGATGCATTCATGCACGCATACACATAAAAATGTACACATCCAAACATGCATACGCTCATACAATGTGTCAACATCCAAGTCTAGTGGAACAGTTTAGTTATAAAGCTACAAAATACATTTAGTGAAAGAGGAATATAAATATATCAGAAGGAATTTGGTTATATTATTTTGTGGTTAGACCTAAAATATAACGTTAGTATAATAACACCACTACGATATTATATCACCATATTCCTACATATGCTGATCTAAAATTATGGTACCATATACTTGATTTCGTATTTGTTCATCTTTTTCATTATACTCTTCACACAACAGTGCGTAAGTATTATATTACATGATTCTCTAAAGCTTTCTCTAAAGAGGCATTTAAAAGACTCAACCCAACAATATGTAATCTTCTTTAATATGTAATGCAAAAATCTTTTTTTTTCTGTTATCTAATCTCCGAAGGATAACTAATCTGAAATCTGGAGAAATTGTGAAAGCAGATGAGACACATCAAAACTTCATGGAAGCGATGTCAATTTAAAATCATGCAAGAAAGTCAGACCATATTACATATTACAAATAATGCTGTTTGGTTTTAATTCCTTCCTGTGGCGACATTTATGTCCTTAGTCTGCATTTTGTTAACGTCCAGAAACGTGATATACATATGATACATGGAAATGGTTGTCCAGAAAATATTACTCTTTTTTTCAGGCAACGGAATCACTTCAATATTGAGTAGGATGATTTTGCACAATTTTATTCAAAGTTTGTTTTGTATCTCTTGATTGTATAAATCTATTTGTAGTTCTTTTAACTCGCATAATCTAAGCAACGAATATTGTCGTTTTTTGTTTAAGTTATAATCCCCATGGGCTATGGGAATGTAATTCTGAAATTTTAAATAGAGTCTACTTAATTTTAAATATACAACTGTTTTGTTTGCAGCAATCGTGAAACCAGTTGATATATTGCTTGCGATTATTTCCGAAAAATCCTTGGAAGAAATTCAGCATATGACTCGACAACTACTAAAATCAAGCTACCACGCCATTGCAATAAAAGACGTTTCAACGAGCTTGGAAAGCATCCTACAAGAAAGTAAGAATTTCGTGTCCCAAACCCATAAAAAACAGCACTTCATTTCACATGAAAAAGGCCGTACGTGAGTACATTGAACCTACTGGAGACGTGGTTGGATGGGAGGGGAGAAATTGGTGATGGAATTTATAAACAAAATTCAGACTTTATTTATGTACTAAGAAGTAGTTAGTTATTGTTGTGATATACCAATGTCATTGTGCCCACGTCAACTGAACATTTAAAACAATGCTCTTCATGGCTTAATATGTCTAATTAAAACCGACAATATTTACAAAATTGGAATGACATAATATCATTGCATACAAGTATCGTATTATAAATTAGGTATATTTATGGTCTGATTACATTTTATAGTCCTCATCATCAACCAGCGTTGCTTTTGACGTGCTCGTAAACCCTAACAATGAAAGGCCTGCATACACAAATACTGAATTGAAATGGAGTTATAATAATAAGCAAGTTACGTCACTACATGCATTTTTGTTATTGTTGGCTAAATATTCATTCAGTTTCATTTATCTGTTAGGTCCGTCTCTGTTGGAAATGAGGAAAAGCATCTTCATGACTTTATTCAAAATGTGCAAAACCGATTTACTTACTACCTTACAATCAGGAGCCCACAGTGATGACATGCTGAGGTCTTCGTTAAAATATATCTTACAGACCGAAGACACGCCGGCTAAAGCAACAATTTTAAATATTGCGGGAGCAAAATTAAAAAGTAACCTCAGCAACCAAGATTGCCTTGTTTGGGGAGGCTTAAATTCGCGAGGCAATAAAAAAGATGAAGTATGTCTAGTTTGCTTACACAAGGGCAACCTTGAAACAATACTTGATTCCCATCTCGGATTACCAGTATTGTACCAGGAGTATGACAGGATTGAAAGGGAGCCGTTTGATAACTGCCTTAGTGATGAATATCATCGTACCTCCATCTCATCAAGTGACAGAGTCAAAGCAAACATTTTGATTAAAGCGCATGGTGAGGAGCTGTTTAAATCCCACACCAATTTAGAAGCCATTAGCGCTAGTTCCGTCTTATCCTCCAAAAGCAGAGGTCTAGAGAAAATTCCCTCGATTGTTTTGTACTGTAGAATGAAGGGTGTCATACCCATTGGGGAGAATCCCTTTCCAAAGACACTTGAGCTAGGGAAAATAGTTTTTCCGACTGATGTTCGTGAAGGATTCTTCACATTTGGAATGTATGCACAAGTCAACCGTCGGCCGATTGATCATAATGACGTACTAAGAATGGGTTGTAGTGTTGGTAGAGAAAACAGTTTTTATTCGGGAACCATTGGCCCATTTGTCAGACTGGGCTCAAACGAACTGGGTTTTATTACATGTGCACATGTCGTAGGTCTAGAAAAACAAGCCGTTTTAAACAAAAAGATGGTTCAGCCAGCGTATGGAGATTTAAATGCAATACAGATATCATGCGGTACAGTTGTGAATATAGAGTTTGACCCAGTCAGACCAATAGGTGTGGACGCAGCCCTAGTTAAGGTCGAGCACAGGAATGTAGCGCCTACAGAATTTGTGTGGTTTAATCCAAAGGAAGTCACTGACGCAGGTAATATTTGTAACATGTGTGTTTATAAATGATATTATACCTGCCAAAATACAAGAGTCAACGGATATTTTATATTCAATTTTAATTCAGTTGAAGTCGGTCACATTTCCTGAATCCATATATTTTAAATAATTGCAGCAAAAGAGTTCAGATGATTGCATCGATGCGAAATACCACAGAAAGGTCGTAACAAGAATGCTTGGATAATAACGTGGTCATCGGTTGTTCTTTTAAGATGCGTGACTACTATTTCACTCCATCCCCCACTACAGAATAATAGCTCAGCCTACAGATAAATATTTGCATCTTTCATTCTGTCCCAAAATTTCAATATCTTCAATAAATTTATTTTGCCCAAAAGTCTCATTTTAACACGGTCATCTTTATGGTATTACTAGTGTCGATATGTTGCTCAATTTATATAACGTAACTTACGTAGTAAATCCCAAAGTACTACCGGGAACTAGTAGTTTTTATTCAGATTAAATCTCCTTTATTTATTCAAGGTTTTGATCTCTCCAAACCTCCATGTTTCCGGCGAGGGAGAGTGATGACCCAAATATCTTTTCCTAGTGTACAAGGCAAGAGAGTAATCAAATGTGGAAAATCAACAGGTTTGAAGAAAGGGTCTCTTGCTTTAGAGGGAACAATGATAAAAATCAACGACGATCCATACCATCCATTATTCCTACCAGAAGGAATGACCTGGCAAGGATCGAAGGGTGTGGTGATGAAGGGCCAGTACATGGTAGAAAACAACAGATATCCTTTTTTCAGTGCTGGGGACTCGGGAGCAGGTGTGTACATTGTTGAAGATGACCAAACGCTGTCATTGATAGGACTTGCAATTGGCTTGCTGAATGAATATACTGTTGTGACACCAATTGAATCTGTATTACAGTCGCTAGGAATTCAGCCACAAGATGTAATCTCTGAAGAATTGATGGAAACTGAGTAATTAAAAACTGTAAGCGACTGTTTCAAAGGCACATTAAGGCGTACATTTGACACACTTAACCCTTTATTCAAATAATAGTCTGATGGGGAATAAACAAACCTTGGTTTTTTTCACCCCTGCTACAGAAATCTACCTGTTATGCTAATCTTACTTTTGCTATCTCAGTCTGGTTAACTCAGACCAGTCGTCTCAGTCGTTGTGTCCACGCGCTAGGAACTACTTTATCAAGGGAAGCAACCATTATTGTCTTCTGCTTGGCCTGATGGAATTGTTTTCCGATCAAATAAACGCTAACACTTTCTGAAATTTGCCAACATAGTTTTTTTCTGGAGTGAGACAAAATACTCAAAGTTGGGTTACGGGGAGGGAGTGAAGAACACAGAAACATAAAGTGCGGAGACATATCATTAAAGCATGATTGCTAACTTAAACTGGAATATTTAGAGTTTAACGACAGACAGACGAAGACGAGGACAGGGGAAAACATAAGAAACACGAGAAATAACAAACCAAGGAGGTACGCTAACCCTCTGTCTCCAGATAGATGTCTTGTAACTATCTAAAACAAATTTTACGAACAAACGACCAAGTGATTTCTGTGACGCTGGGCATACATTTTGCCTTGCCCTTGTAAATTACGTTCATGCGTTCATGCACCTGGGCCCAGTGAACAATGGTTGTTACAGACACCAGTTGGGGCACGAAAGCTTAACTCACTAATGAATTAAAATGGCTATGAAAGCAAACCTGCCAGATTTGGCTTCTAAATGCATTACAAACTCAACAAGCGTGTGAGAATATCTATGTCAGAAACTAATATAACGCAATGTTCCAGACACACGGGCCATAGACATGACTGGCCACAAACATTTTCTTCCAACAACTTCAGATGACTTAGTAACATCCAGAAATGTGTTTTGTCAAGCCCGCTTTCATTTAATTTTGTTAAACATCCCCACTGTGCCCCAGTTAAATTAAACATATACCAGCAATCATTAATGACAAGTAATGCACTAACCTGTCCGAAGGAATCACTTATCCGTCCACACATTATTCAGTAAGCAGATTTCCATGTAGCACATCAGTCCACTATTAATAGCAACAATATTTCCAAGACAGAAAATATAAATTTTCCAAGAAACCGTAACTTCAATGTTCAGCACAAAGTTATCATCTAAGGTGTGTATTTGGAAGGTCTATCATACGGGGAGGGAGTAATTTCACAATCAGCATTAATCACAACACCAGTATGTCACACACAGTTTCACCCCCCCCCCCAAGCAAAGGAGAGTTATTTATGATCGTGACACAGATCTCTAATTACCCATGAATAATCCAAGCACGGTCAATTATGCTACATATTACTCTTCTGTATGGCCTGTATAGTACTGTTCCCAGTATCGTTTCATTATTATATCTTAAAAACAATAGTTTCAGAAGGCATGCTTAAATTAAAACTATATTCAATATCTATATCTGCGAAACTGAGCTGTTTGCAACATTGAAAAACATACATGAACAGTGTGCCTTAAAGGCAACTTGTATTTTAAGAAGATGAAAACTATTTTGAGACATTGATCTTTACCAGCAAAACATAAATACGACACATCAGATACGTGCATTAATTAAGTATGCTTTCAACCGCTTTGACATAGAGTTTATAACATTTAAGAGAGAAACAAAAATATATGAATAAATATTCGTCACAGGTATATATGACCATAACATAACATTAACAAATGTGTGACCATTTTCAAACAAAGTTGTGAAGGATAATGTAATGCAGAAAACGAAACACCATTTCTGGCAGAAATATATGCCTTAATAATAGCATGAGTCGGGTCATGCATATCTCACAAAAACAAGTTTCAGAAAACATACTTAAATATTACTATTTTTCAATATTCGTATCTTAGAAACAGTTGTATACAAGCACCAATGTGAGACATACAGAAACAGTGTGCATTAAAGGGAATTTGTAAACGCGACATACATGTTTACCATTGCTACAGACGTTTTCCTTTGTGGTTCAATGGATTAAATTTAAAGTGCTTTTTAGAGATACGGCATTCAAGTCGAACATCTTTGATCGTTTAATTGTGTAGGAGAATTAAATCAACATTTCTGACCATACATGCGTGCGCAAGCATACATTTCTGGTGTCCTCTTAAAGTTCTACCATTTGACAATCGAACTGAAGATGGAATAGAGCAAACCATGTTCATATCTAGACAGCCAGTATTTAACACATAAAATAATGAAATATTAAATTTCATGATTTATGTTATTAACTTTCAACTTCACTCAAGGTATTAAATCGACGACCTAAATTTGTATCAAAACTTCAGCATTGCATTTTCTCGTAAGGAAGTGCATTCTAAGAAGTTGCTAATTATTTTGTGTCTTTAGCTTTTTGTTAATGTGGCCTAACGGGTAGAATGTCCGCCTCTGATGCGGGAGGTCGCGGGTTCAAACTCCGGCTGAGTCATACCAAAGACTTATAAACATGGTCCTAAGAGCTGCCTCGCTTGGCGCTCAGCATTAAGAAGTTCGTGTTTGGACTGCTCAGTTTGATGTCAGGATAATGCGACTGGGTGGGACATTATGCTACATGTCTGTGGCATGATGCCCCAGTGCTAAACATCACTATAAACTGCCCCGCTGCAGATATAATGACTGAAAAAATGTTTAAAGTTAGGTTAAAAATCCAAAACACACACACGCACGCTAACAAAATATACGAACATATTAAATAACTGCAGTAATTAAGTATGCTTTTATCGCTTTGATAAGGAATTTATAACATTTAACAGAGACAAAAATATGGCAATAAATATTATTCATCAAAGGAATATAGGACAATAACAAAGGTATGACCATGTCTTCCTATACTGTTACAAATGTGATAACAACTTTGTGTTAATCACGGCGAGAATGTAAATATTCCAGAGAATAATAAGTACACAATTTTAATATCATTGCCCAATTTATGCACGGTATTTCCTTTTCAAGGATCTAAGTATCATATTGTAATATACCTGGTGTATGTGATGTTTGTATGTATGTCCGTGAATATTTTCAAACAAAAAAATTACAACTATGCACAATAAAAACAGAAAGAAACAATTCTCTTCTTTATCCATATTTGCAAATCCACTTCATATTTGCACGCATCCTCCTGTATAATCAAGGAGTAGTACTTTCCACTCCGTATGGTGCGTAGTTGTATACCTCTATAACATTATGAATATACGTTTAATTAGTAGTAAGAATCATGGGTAATTGTATCCTTACAAGTGGAGTAATTACTGGCCGATACGTGGATTACTGCCATCTCACCTCTATCTGTGTGGGTTCGAGTCTCGGATTCGGCCAATGTTGGTATGTGAGAAAGCTTGCCAGTAGCTTCTCGTGGGTCGGTGGTTCTTTCCGGGGTTTACCATGGTTCTTTCTCCACCATTTCTACAGGGCGCCATGTATAGCCTATCTTGTGCTGAAAAATGGCGTTAAATCCTACAACAACAACAACAACAACAACAACAACGTACGAATGCCTATATCATGAACATTAAATCATCCGTCTTGTGTGAAATGTGCTTGGTCGAGTGGGTATGGGCGTTGGTACATGGAGGCAAGGCAATGGATTGAATTAAGTATTTTCGAATCTAACTGAGTCTTTTTCAAAAGTAAAACAAAACAAACAGACAAACAGAAAACACAAAAGTGTTGAGGTTATAAAATTCCATGACTATGACCTTGAATGTTTTGATCTTTGAACTAGTTGATCTCGACTTTAAGCTAATGCTGAAGAGTAATTAAAATTGATCTAAAAGTCTATGAGCCGAATCACCACCTGTTTTCATGCAAATTTACGTAACAGCAAATTATATCCCGGATACTGAATTGTTTTAGTAGCAATTATAGATTATTGGGTGGCTACTAAGCAAATTGAAATAATGAAAATGTACCGACTGAAGAAACAAATTATTATATTTTTGCGTGGCTGTTTTTTTCTAGTCTTCGATACTCTAAGGCGGCCCATCCAGTAAGATTCCTTTGCTTTCCTGGTTTCGGAACTCTAGTTGGGCTCGTGAGCAATTGTAATAAGTATTACATCACTGACTGTGCGGCCACGGGAAGAGAAGTATTCTACAATTGCACTTCTATACAGCATCTTTTTCATGCAATCAGACCTGTGAAGATTGATCCTTTCCTGTAACTTTTCAGTTTTTCCGATATACTTAAGGCCACAGATACTACATGTGATTAGATCAGTTACATTATCTGTTTAACACTTTTTGCTTGGACCATGTATGGTTTGTTTGGACCATGTATGTTCAGTTTTGCGCTAGTTGCTGTGCTATAAGATGTGTTGTTTTCGATCATATGTTGACTGGTTTTGCATCTTTTATCACCACATGGGCCAGATTTACCACGGTGGTCTTGGTTAGTGATTGGCGTTAACTTCGCCATGACTAAGATATCTTTGAGGTCTTTTTGGTCTCCGGTAGGCTACTAATGGGAGGATTAAATTTATAACTTTAGTGTTTCACACCGGCAAGTGTTTCCGGGTGATTTTACATAGTTGGAGTTTTCTGGAGGTCAGGATACATGCTATCCGATCAACTGTTTCCTTCTCTCTGTATTTTAGTAGGTCATTGCGGTTCGTTTGTTGAGCCCTTTCGGCTGCCTCCGCTATCAGGCCTTTGGCGAAAATTTGGTTAATCAATGTTTAGAAAACACTTCAGATCTTTTTGGAATGTCTCATCGTCGGAGCAGATTCTGCGTATCCTCAGTGCCTGGTTATATGGGATATTCCAAATACAGTGTTTTCGAGAACATATGGTTGGGAGAAGATACTGAAATTTATCAGTTGGTTTGAGTAAATGACTATATGGAGTTTGTTTTCTACCATGCTAGTTCTTGTGTCAGGAAAACATAGTTTGAGTCAGTGACTTCTGTCGTGAATTTTATTGAAGGATGGGAGTTGTTTGTCTTTCCTATGAAATCATCCAGATTTTCACTTCCATGTTGCCACGTTATTTCTATGTTATCTATGAAGCGTACCCATTGGTATCTATGGTAAAAGCTGACCTCTATTCGTCTCATACAAAATATTTGCGTACGAGGGGAGAGATGGTTTTACCCATTGCGGTTCCATTGATTTGGATGCAGTTTTCTTCATTAAATTCATGGTTACTGACTTTTAGGACAAACTCCAGGAATTTGTCTACGAAGTAACTGGACGGATTGACTTCAGTTCTTGTTTCCCATGCTTCCTTACACGCACTTATCACTTCGTTTTTTGTAATATATTAATATATATGGATGTGACGTCTACGAAACAAGCATTGCATATGGTAGCAATGGTTAGCTGCTTTGCTTTTTATGGGGTAATCTGTCGTGTCCTGAAGATATGATGTTAACTTGTGGACGAATGGTCTCATGAAACTATCCAAATATTCTGATATTTTTTCTGTGGGAAGCCCGTTACCGGAGCTTATAGGTCTGCCCTGGTTCCTTGCTTGTGGATGTTAGGTAGCCCTCGGGTGTTTTGGGCTTAAGTAGCAATTTGTTTGCTGGTCTATGTGCCCGATTTAGTTCGTCTCGTCAATAATATTTTGATGTTTTTTTTACATATTCCAATGTTGGATTGTGGTTCAGTTTTCGTCAAACCTAGTGTAACTTAGTTGTCTACTTATTTCACTAATGTAGTCTTCCCTATTCATAACAACCGCAGCAGAACCCTTATCTGCAGGCTTGATCATGATGTCCGTTCTATTTTTCAATTATTCTAGGACATCGTTTTCTTCTTTTGTTCAGTTAAAATGTCTGCTAGTATGGTTGATGTAACAAGTCTTTTATTAGGAGGTTTCTGGCTCAAACCCTTATTGTTGTGCTTGGACGACCACCACCTTACCATTCCCCCCGATTTATGGAAAGGTTATTGAAAACGGCTTTTGTTGAGGCAACAAAACCGATTTCGTCATTGATTACCAACCTGGGACCATAATGGAAATCATCATCGTCGTCGAAATTAAATAGGGTTGATCCAGAAACAACCCTTATATAAGACTACACAGTCGTTTGCGATTTTTCGAGATATATTTAACGCCGAAGCTTTTTCTATTGTGTGACTCTCATCGTCATAACAAAATTAATGCAAATTAATCTTTCCACTGATGAGAGAACCAGGTTCAAGCATCTTAATAAACTTTCCATGTGAAACTATGGTTTGATCAACATAACATTTTTATACTCATCATCAACTGTGATTTTTGTGTTTTTGTGTTCCGATATCGGATTATAGAGATTATCTACTACATTAGAAAGCGAGTCTTTGATCACAGCAAGTTTTTCAAAGTACTCTGAATCGCCTTCACGAACAAGAGACAACTTTAGCTTTTTTCGGCTTTTGAAATATGTACTATTCCTCTCATTGTCTAGCATGATTGTCATATGCTTACCATGGAAATAAATCTTTTCATCTTAGCCATAGTATCCTCTACTGTAATATCTTCCATATTTCATATTTCACATAAAATTTACAGAGTATTGTTTTTCATATTTTACAACTCTGTTTGGCATCACGTCCACTAGCAAATCATAGTTAATTCGCAGTTCTTGTATCATATCTAACTTTTCAGTGAGTAACTTTCCAGATTCTTGCTATAGTTTTTCAACAAATGTTTTTTAAAACTATGGTATATTTCATACTCTTCATCAATAGTAGATTCTACAGTTGCAATATCATCAAGCTCCCGATAAAATATGTCTCGTTCAACATCATATGACTCAATCCTATGCTCAGTATCTGATATTGCGTATAGTGCACACGAATGTGATATATGTTATACTTTTTTATCATCGGTGAGAGAATCTAATAGAACTAGATATGCTGTTATTAGTAGGTTAGCATCAGTACGATTAGCTGCCATTTCCAACGTCTTTTTGTCATAATAGTCTACGCCTAGCACACAAAATATTCGAGGTTTAGCAAAGGTGTCTCTGAGCTTACAATTTCTAAGAAAATTAGATCTCCTTGCTTCAGCTAGTTTGTCGAGCTCATCATGAATCATCTTTAGTCACCCTTGCTCTTGCTTTCTACCAACATGTGATTTTGTTTTAACAAGTTTAGATTTGTCGACCGTCAAAAGACTTTCTTTGTTTAGCTCAAGCAACGTATTTGAGAGCAACCTTTCAACATTTAATCGTTGTTCCTTACAATCGCTCGGAGGACAGCATTTACTAAATATATAAAAGTCTCTCTGATTGCGTCTTTCAGTTGAGGGCTTCTCATTCCTGCAACTCTAATAAAGTTGTCATTTTTCTCATTTAAACCGGGTGAATCTAAAGTTAATTTTTTTCATTCGAGCAATTATATTTACCGCTCTTGCTTCTTCAGCACTTTCTGGGTGTAGTGAATCAATATAGGCTATTTCAATCTCTGTTTTCCGGTTTAGTATAAACGTATCAAACTCTTCTGCGGCTCTGATCGATGGAGAATCAACATACATTATAGATTACAATTACATTAAATCGTCAACTGTATACATCTGAAACGTTGTAAGACCTGGGTAAGGACTTAAAGCATTCACAATATAAATCCTAAAGTAAAGATATTTGTTAACAGTGTTAACATCAGCTTAGTGAATTGTTGACTCTTTGAGATATAAACACCTGTCGCGCTATATAATGTTGTCCAGGTTGTATTACCTGTCGATCCCTCTAATCTTCGGTTGTATATACGAACCGACATTAACATCTAATCTACCTCGCAGTTGTAATTTCCATACTGCAACAGCTGCTGGTATTGCACTTTAATCCAGAAGTTACTTGTTTCTCCGTTTATGGTCCACTCTGACTATCCAGATGTAGAACTGTTAAACGCAAACGCAAAATTTTGGAGTATTTCAAGGATATTGTCTTGACATACTTGCAACAAAACACTAACAATTATCTATCGCATTTACGAGATGTGGAATATGGCCAACTCTATTCTTAGTTCGTTTTGTGCTACCACTACCTGCAACAACACCATCCACGTACTGTTTATTTACAAGATAGATGCAGCAACAGGTACATACGTAGAATTTATCTTTATTGGCAATCATGTCGATCGCACCTGTAATTGTATCTCTTATTTCTTTTAAAGATAAACAGTATCTGCTGCTGGACTTGCAGCTGTAATAGCACTTGTTTTAGCTTTGTGCCCATATAATTGATTTGTTAGGTCAGAACCGTTGACAGTTACATGTGTTGTTGTTATCGCTGACACGCCCATGTCCAGTTTTTCCACCATAGTGTCGCCAGATTTTATCATAAAATTGTCCTTGATAAACTTTACATTTGCTACAAAAGTGTCGTCGGTCAGCGATGTGCTATCAAGTTGGGTATCGATTATTAGGTTTCCGCCCATATTTAACAATCTAGTCATAGTTCTACCACCAAGTGGTAAATATTTTGTTTGCGCTGTGTTCAGCTGATTTCACGATACTGCGTCTGTTGCACTTGGTGGAAAAGTTGATGGAAGTTCTATTATTTTAGCACCGTCTGTACATGTGAGTGTTCCATTTACTGTATCTCCAGATCTATTTTTAAGCTTGATTTTGATTCAGCGGTGGCTACGTAATTTCTAGATTTATTATTTTTATACCTGCCATTTCCATGTTTCTAGCCATTGTTCCACAAATTAGTGACAACTTGTTATTGTCGATCGCCTTAAGCTGTGCATAACTTACAACTTGTGTGTTATTTACTTTAGCATGTGGGTAATCCGTTTCCAGGTTTATTATTTTATTACCTGCCATATTTATCGATTCAGTCATTGTTCCACCTGTCAGCGATAACTTGCTATTATCGATCGGCTTAAGCTGGGCATAACTTACAGCTTGTGTATTATTTACGTTACCAGGAGGACATGTTATTTCTAAGTCTAACACTCGCTGACCTGATAAACTTAAGTTACCTGTCATTGTATCTCCAGATTTTTGAGATGATTTGTTAAATTTGCGCCAGCCGCAGTTGTTGTTCTTTTTTCTTCTGGTGAGCTTCTGATTAACGTACCAAATGTTGTGTAATAGCTCATTCTTATTCTTGTGAATACCGAATATAGAATGAGCATAATTAACTTTGACACGGAGCGATTAGTCAAACATCAGCATAACCACGACCTACTTGATTGCCATTATCTGATAGTAGGACGAAATGGATCGGGCAAAACTAACCTGCTGGTAAATCTGTTATATAACGACATCTTCAACTACAATAGGGTATATATCAACACAGTAAATCCACAGCAGGATAAATACGAGTTGCTTAGCGAATATAACGAAAAACTAACCAATGAACTACGAGTTGGTGATGATATTTTTGTCATAAGGCAACCTGAAGATCTTATTCCAGTGCTGAACTAGATTCGGACGAACATAAGATTATTGTATTTGACAATATTCCGTTAAGCAACAGCGAAATGAATAAGATTAGATCGTACTTTTCATTGTCGCGCTATAGGAAATATAATGGAGTTTATCTAGCGTAGGATTTTTATAACGTCTATCGATTTATCAGGCGAAATACAGGTTGTTTTATAGTATTTGCTGGACTCCACAACGTTGACGCACAAAATATAGCACAAGAACAGTGTGGAGATGTACTAAAATATAAATTTGCTGAACTTTATCATGACGCTACTGGCCAAGGAAAGAACAACATTTTCGTGTTTGATAAGCTAGAACGAGATCGAAATCACATGTTTTGACAATTTATAGGTCATCAACAGATGAAACTGAGAAATATTTAGGTTGACACGAGACGGTGTTATATCTGATATTCACAAAAAGGGATGATAAACTTTTAAAGAAAAAAATAGAGAGGTTGACTCTAGTGGATGGAAATATTCTCAATACGTTAGAAGAGCTGACTCCGATCGCAAGAAAAACATGAAATATTTGGTTGCAGTGTCAAGATCTATAACTCTCATGCTGAAATAGTTGATCGATTGATGTTAGTTATTTTATCAAAAGAAGGTGGATATGTAAGCACATAAATCGACAACGAAATCGCAGAAATACTTCATAGCTTGCGATCAAAAGATTATCTAACATCTGAAGAATACAATATTGTACATGATGATTTGATTCGCTAACGCGGATCGTTTACGTTTCACAGTTTTATCCGCCGGTAGTTATAAAAAAAAATGTTATCAACTGCGCTACGACTTGATTCATCTCAAACTACAGCTGATAGCGCAAACTTTTCTGCTATTAATGATCCGCCGATGGAGCTGGACTCAGGGACGCAAGCGTTCCCACAACAATATGAAATATGTTTTGCTCAGCTACTGCTTGGCATGCTATGTTCAAACTAAAAGCTAACGTGAATGACGATTTTACATTTCAATCGAGCCAGCCAGCTGACTCTGCTTGGATACCACAAGGCCATTACAACGTTACAGATCTAAATAAAACAATAAAACCTCTGATTACAACTGGAATTTGATTTCCAAACTACACGCGGCCGACAAACAATAATACGCTTCGATCAAAGATAACACTGAAAAACAGTTTCCTTGTTGATTTTAGTCCGGCCAACAGCATCGGATTGTTGTTAGGTTTTGCTAAACAACAGTACGGCTCGAGATCGCTTTTACGATCCAGCTGCTGGTTCAGTTTTGTACGAAAAAGAGTCACCAGTGGACATAACAAAAGTCAATACGATTTTAGTAAACTGTTCGATCGCCAGCGGATCGTATACAGCACGAAGCAGTCGCGGACAAACTATTTACAGCTTTTCTTCTGATGTTCCACCAGGATCTCTGACGCAAGTAAATCCACGACAAATAATATATTATCCTATAAATGTCGAAAATCAAATATCCTCCATAACAATGACACTTACTGATGAATCAGGGTGACAGAGCTCAATCTCAACAACGAAATTGTAACCTAATTGCACCTGAGATCGGTTGGTTAGTCAAACCTCAAATGGTGGATCGTTAGGTTGAAAGTCATAGTTATAATCAATCTGACAGCGACAGGTGAATTTTATCAGACAGTATGTTATACAAAATGAAACAACGAAACATTTGTTGCAGAAAAATCGTAGGTTTCTTCGGAAACATCTTATCTAAAATACTTGAAAATAAACCAGGAATAGCACCAACTGCCATAGACGCCTTAAACGCTTTTGAAACAGGAGCCGCATCCGCAACGGGCACAGCTGTCGGACAAAAGATTGCTGATAAATTTAAGGGGAACTCCAAATGTTTCAACAGAGTCTGACATAAAACAAGTAATTTGCAAAGAAAATTGCACCAACATCAGAAACAGCACGAGCTATGATAACAACGACAAAAACTGCTATATCCGTTGGTCAAAGAAATTATTAGAAAATTTGTTACGAAAACACGACCTCGAATTGACGTTGCCGCATTTTAGATGTATACCGCAAAGCGATTAGCGATTTTATATAGCAATTACAAATAAAAAATATCCATAAAAATTATCTTGACCTGACAGAGGAAAATGCAGCAGATAACTCAACAACTGAATTTGAATGCGTTGAGTATCTCGACGAAAACTCAAACGAACCTAACAAATTGATCATACGAACCTTTAATAGTAATGGTGAATATCTGTTTCTACTGCCTCATAAAGCTGTACTTGAAGTACGAGGTAGGATAAAAACAGCAGCAGGTGGTGCTGTTGCTGCTGGTAATCACTTATCACTCGTGAACAACGGTTGGAGTTTGTTCAAAAGCGCTAGATATCAACTAGCTAATCAAACCGTAGAAGATATTTTTATGTATATGTCAATTGCAAGTGCAATTATTAACGTCGTTTAGGTCAGCAACGACAACTCACGATCTGTTGCAACCAATATGCTATGGTCCAAAAATACTGGAACTTGAACTGCTGTTTCATTTGAATATATTTATTGTGGAAAAACAGACGACGGAGCTGATGCTGCTGTTAATCTAGTTTTAGCTACAAATTGTCTTATCGCAGAAGCTGACAATTTTGGAATTGCAGCGCCATATGCAGCTGCAGATGCAAATGCTGTAAGAGTATCGCTGACAACCGTGTGTAATATTATTAGAATTGCTGTACCAGGTCCCGCAGCTGATGCAACTGCAATGTTAGCAATCGTAAATAAAGTAGTCAATATTAAAAATAAATTGTATAATGAGGGATACGCTAAACGAAGAGTGTTCACAGATAGCTACAATCAAATAACAGTGATGCTTCCGTTGAGCACAAAATTGGGGTTTTGCAGACACAATAACAAGGATTTTCATGGTATCAAGCAAAGCTCTTATACTCGATCGAGCGGATCAGAACTACTGTCTGATGCGAGTTGGTGATGCTGATGCCCAGTTTGTAATTTCACGACAGAAACAACTAAAAACAATAAACTAATGCTTAAAAGAATTCGTGTTGTTTGTGGCATAAAAATAAAAATATATTTCTTCAACAAGCTAAACCACGAGTAACTGGAGATAGTCTGCTTGATAGCGGACCTCCAAATGTTTTAGTCGCTAATTAAATTATAAGATGAGCTGCAAATGTAAAGCTGACTACGATCTGTGCCTCGAGCAGAACAAAATGGTAACATACTGTCAGGGTGTGAATCAATGAGCTGTAATATGATCCGCCTTTGATATACACAAATAAATTGGCAAATTACCAAACCCCAAAGATGGCTGGGCATTGCCAGGTCATAAATACACAGGGCTATGGAATCCACTTGATCAAGAACTTGATGAAAACGATAATCCAATACCAGGACAAGAACCTTACAATTATTTTGACGAAATTACAATCCGTCAGGACATATGTGACAGGGAAAACGAAAACGGTAAACCTGGTTGCGATCGGATTATGCTTGACGAACTAAGAGATATGCAACCTAATGTGATTAGAGAAAGATTTGATTGGAAACTAGTGCAAGGTATTATAGGAACAAAATATAAACTTGGACTCGGAGATGTACTTTATAATATCCTGGCACATGAACTGCAAAAACCAAAACAAAAAGTTTCCTCGAAGAAAGGTCGTTGCAAACGCAGTTGATGACATACGGGCAATAGATCTTGCTGATATGTCAAACATTGCACATTGCAACAACAACAAAAGATACCTGATGAACGTAGTTGGTAATTTTAGTAATACACGTTTAGTACACCTGTTGCAGATAAAACAGGAGAAACTATTACTAACACTTTAAGAGATATTATTCTCAACACGGCGTCAGGCGATACGCCAAGAAAACCATATAACATTTGGACTGATCACGGAGCAGAGGTTTGTAATAAGCAATTCGAGCAGTTTCGAGAACAAAATAATATTAACAAGAGCAGCAGGCAGGGTGAACAGACCACTTCTCTGAGTCGTCATTTGTCTAAAACATAAGGTTCCTACGAAGGCTGAAAAAACAATGTCAATAACGTTAAACTGAAGCCTCTAACCGAGATTATTTCCATACGGTTGAAAACGGATAATAAATCGTTTGGTTAGCTCATTTTTGTTATTCCATCGTTGACGTATTTTTTTCAAATTTTTATACGACTCGTTTACTCGACGGGTCACTCAATTTTGGTTGTTCACCCTGCCTGCTGCTGTAAATTAAACAGCCAGTATAAATAATATTATCAATAATGAATATTGGAGAACCACATTCAGCTAAATTAGCTCGAGAGCGATTAGAGGCAATTAAAAAATATTTACCTGTTCGTGATTCTGTCAAGCAACAACTACAATCACGTCAGGAATCTCAAGTTGAATTTGAAGAGGATAGAAAACAATTATTTAAACCTATCACAGAAACCACTAAAGGTCTTCTTCCAACGTTAGAGAAAACCGCTGAAGCAACTGGAAAAATAGCAGAAAGAACTAAAACAACAAAGAAGATTCTACGAGAACTTCCAGCCGAAATAGCTGCTGCTCAACCAATGCAAGAAATACTTAAAGGTATTGACCAAGCTCGTGCTGAAATAAGTGATATAAAAGATCGTATACCGGAACCAGAAAAAGAACCAGAAACAAGAGCCAGGGTTAATTTGGTTGATACGTTTACTGAAGACGCTGTTAATCTTATTAGAAAAGCCGAATATTTAAAATTAATTGAGATTGCTGCTAGAAGCTATTATTATCGAAAACAATTTTTAAAATCTGAATTCGCTGACGATCCCGTAAATGAGGATACTTGGTACAAATGGATATTTCGCATATATTATGGCGTTAATCAAGCTCGAAACAGCGATCCAAAATATATTAATTATAAAAATAAAGTAGATAACTATATTGCACAACAAGTATCACCATTACCACAACAACAACAAGTATCACCACTACCACAACAACAACAAGTATCACCACTACCACAACAACAACAATTATCATCACCATCAATGCAACAAATACTACAGCAAGCACAACAACAAAAACAACAATCTCCAAAATCACAAATACTATTATTACAATCTCCAAAATCACAAATGCCATTGCCACAATCTCCAAAACAACAGAAACCAAACAAAAAGGAACAGAAGGAAGAAGAATATTGGCCGTCAGACACCTCTTCTGGCAACACAAGTGGAAGTGGATTTACTACTCAGGGAAGTGGCCTTATTACTTGTCCTAATAACGTCCTTGCCGATGTTGAACGACTGGAAGTCCTCATCGGAGGAAAACGAGCTGGTAATAATTATCCAGAAATAATTAATGAAGCAGCTGATATTTGTAAACGATAATTTACAGGCGGTATCATGGATATTAATGTGCATCGATCCCACATTAATGAAATCGCCGATGACAACCACAGTGATTAAATATAATTAGATACAGTTACTATAATAAAATGATCGTACATAGTACTCAACGTGGACCAACCATGGTCAGGGTAATAAATTCACGATTACCAGTATACAAAACAACCTACGGAGATGGAC